>NW_027020025.1:4322469-4347983 GCF_013076305.1 Rhopilema esculentum | reverse complement strand
ACAATGAATAGTCAAATTTTTAAGAAGTAATTTCTCACCAAAGACATTCAAGCATTTAGAATTTACTGCACCAAAATTATCACAATGGGGAATCCATAGGTATCTCTTCATAGGGAAAAAAGTCCCATACCAGTTATCTCTGCAACAAACAAATGCCAAGAATGGAATTTAGAGACAGATTTGGCAGCTGTATATTTTGTAAGAGATATGTAGATGTTTTAGGACTATTAATATATCTCTTATTTGTATAATCACCTAGATAGTTTGTATTAGAGTGTTTGTTAGTGATTGACTTTGCATCTAGACTAGATATCACCAAAGTAAACCTTGAATTAAATTTTAATGTAAGCATATTTTGTTTGTAATGTTTATGGTTAATGGATTGTGCCCTTTTTGTCCAAGTTTTACTAGCCATGGATAAGTGTCTAGTTTTTGTATGCTAGGTTTCCACCAATCACCATGCTCTCTAACTACAACGCTACCACTTCCCTAAGTTTGATGGTAAAAATTGTAAGCCTCATGGTCAACCTGAAAATATTTCAAAGGTTTTGACGATCAAAGCAGCTCAAACCCTCCCTATATGTGATACATCTTCAGAAATGCTGGGAATGTTTGATATCTTGTTTTCAGTATTGAACATGGTTGACATTTTTCTGCACCACTGCTGTGCTGGTTTATAGATATGCATGGTTGTTATCTTCAGAAGTTTTTGCTAGATTTTGAAGTTTAAAATGAATTTTGTTTATTTTTATTGAGGTTCTTGTACCAAGGCTGAGCTATTTTCCACTGGTTGTTGACAAGATGTGTAGACATTTCCAAATTGCTGCAAATCAGAATGATTCTGATGAAATGTGGATGGAATACCAAGGACAACCTCTTAAATGGTATGTCTTCCATTTTAAGACCCTTCTAATTAGCATCATTTTTACATGTGATTGATAAAAGTACCAGGTAAGGGAGCTCTCTTCAAAATATAGATTATTTCTAACTTATCCAATAGTATTTGAAACATTACTACAGTTTTCATTGCCTTTCATGTTTGCATGCGAGTTTCTTTCTTGCCACTCTTTCTCGACTTCTTCTTTTGTTTTTCGGTTTTGTCAAAGTATTTCAATATTTTGAGGAGTGAAGTTATTGTGGAAACAGTCCTGCTAAGAAAATATTGTAAATGACAAAGATGTCAAGATTTAGCAGGATTTAAGTAGCACTCCGTTTTTGTATAAATTTGTTTCCTAAGCGTACCCCATTTTCCTTGATACTGCAGAAAGATGATTTATTGCATATAGCATATCATTGGTGACATTCTTGTATACTTGTTTGCTCTATTTGTTACCAAATTAGTGATGTGTCTCTTAAAAATGTGGGGACAGTTTATTTCCAAAGTAAGCTATTGGTACTGCAAGATTTGAAGATAACACAATATAGCTGAAACATATCATGCAAAGTACTTTTGGCCTGACACTCCCCAGATGAAAACTTTGGATAATGTCACAAAGATAGGCAGAAACATGTATCCAGATGTGGACCAGAAGTGAGAGGAAGAAACACATTTTTTTAGTTTAATTGGTTGGCCTGTATTATGGTTAAGAAGCAATGAATTTTGTGTCGCCTTCTTGATCTTAGGTTTTTAATAGGTATGTACTGGTATTTGCTTGCTGCTTGCATTTTACAAAATATACTACTCTCTGCTTCTTTAGAAAAAAAACATTTAGGGTTTATAACCTTTTTGCACTGTTGGCTGGGGTTATCTGCAGGGCTTTATGTTTGGGTGCATACATTGTTTATCTCTACGGTTGAATGTAGGGAGGCCATGAATTGCTAATCTGAGCATTGGTTGTAAGGGATCAATTACTTGCTCTATTGCTCAGGGTTTTCTAGGCCCTTCATACTGACTCATAAACTCTATGTAATTCTAATAAATGATGGCGTTTATTGAATTTGTAACCAAATATTAAGCAAATCATTTTTATCAATTAATGTCTAGATTATTAAGCTACTCTTGTTAAAGTGATATTCATAATATTCTTGTATTTTCTGTAAATTTGTCATATAAAACCACAAAACGGTTATTAGTTGAGGCATTAATTGGAAGGATGTGTTCATTTAAAAAAGGCAATAATATGAAGCAAGTGTTTTATTAGTGGAAATATGGTTTGCTATCTTTGACTCTTAAATCATGATAATCACAGGATATTTCATCAGTTAGTCAGGTCAGGTCTGGTGAGGTTTTCTTTAATGAGAAAAGTTGTTTCTCATCAAGTGAAGTCAGGTCAGGTCAGGGTCAGGTCAGAACAAGACAGGTCAGAACAAGTTTGATCAGGTCAAATTATGTCAGGCCAGATCAGGTCAGGCCAGATCAGGTCAGGTCAGGTAAGGTCAAGTTAGGTCAGGTCAGGTCAGGTCAGGTCAGGTCAGGTCAGGTCAGGTCAGGTCAGGTCAGGTCAGGTCAGGTATGTTTGTTTTGTAAGCACAGTTAGGAAAGTTCTTTCATACTTTCTATTTTTTGTTACAGGCATTATCCAATTGGCGTCTTGTTTGATTTATATGCTTCAAGTGATACATTGCCTTGGAATATTACTGTTCATTTTAAGGTATGCTGAAGCTCTTACCCTATTCTATTAGTTAGGCGCTCCAGCAAAGCTAGGGAATATGAATAGATAAAATATCAAGAAATTGGCTGCTAGTGTCAAATTTAATTTCTTCATATTTTATAGGTCTTGCACTCTTTAAAATTAAGGGCTATAGCCTTTGTCATAGAGATAGACCAAAACTATAAGAAAGTTTTTTAAGATTTGGTTTTAAAGGGTTCCTAGAAAAGTTTCTTTTTAAAAACATTGCAAGTCTAATGAGTACAACTAGCTTTTGTTAAAATTGTATAGTGCCAACTAGGGTAGAATGAAAGCCCAATTTGAAGGGTATTAAAACCATATCTAGGGTTTTAGACCTGCACTATGAATTTGTTTACTTTTTCTATATTTTCATCTGTTTTCATCGTCATTTCTGAAAAGAAACTCGTTTGTAAACAGAAGAATAAAAACATAAGGACAAAGAGCAAAAATATCTAAATTAATATATTGAGCTCAATTTGGATCTATAGAACATTATTCTTTTATACTGGAAGAACGTTGGCATCTGTATAAGCCAAACATAAGACCAAGGATCATTGTCAATAGGTTAATTTTTTATTTCAAAAATGCAGCTAAAATATCCTTTAAGAAATGTCTAATTTTAATGGGATTCACCAAGCAATTTGAACTGAAGAAATATGAAAATCTTGAAGAGTATTCTAAGTAGAGGATATCAGTCAGAAATGAATAAGCCAATAGCTTTGAGGATGAATCAACTTATGTTCATGAAAATACAATCCTTTTCTTTTTATAAAAATATTGCAGAGGTTTCCTGAAACAGAACTTATCAGATGTCAAACTAAAGAAGTTGTCGAATCTCATTTCATGTCTTGTTTGAAAGAGGTAACCGCCATTATTACATTTTTTCTAAGTTTATTTTACGGAATTAGTTCAATTTGTCCAATAAGCATGAAATGAAATCCATGTTTTGAATATTGGTTTATTTTGAAATTGATTAAAGTAGTTGCTGCTGAATGCTATTATATCCTTTCTTTTATTGTGCAAGTTAGATGCTTTTGCATGTTAGTTTATATTTGCAGGCAGATAACCTGAAGCATAGATCACAAATAATGAATGCAATGCAGAAAAGAGATCACAAACAGCTCTGGTCAGGATTGAGTAGTGGTAAGTAAAAGGGTTGAGTAGTGGTAAGTAAAAGGGTTGAGTAGTGGTAAGTAAAAGGGTTGAGTAGTGGTAAGTAAAATAATGAAAAATATCTTCATTTCCTTCTAGACACAATTCTAGCATTGCTGAGAGATGCCACTTCAATCTTAAGTATTAAATGCTGTAAATTTTATTGACAATATTTTTTGTAATTATTTCTTCTTTCACATAATAGATTATTTACTAATGATTTAAAAAAGGTAGCATTATGCAGAATATAAATTGATGTTGAAGTCGAAAAAACACAAAAATCCAATTGAAAGCAATAATGTTAAATTTATTCAGTTTTGAATTCTCCCAAGCTAAAAGTGGCCTACCATATCAGCATGCCTTTCGTGAAAATTAATCGTCAGCGATAATAATGGCGGGAAAATGCGTATTATGTTAGCCTAGAGACTTACGATCTAAGAGAAGTGAAAAGCTTGACAAATAAGGAATGGCTTCTACCGTATTTACTGGTACTGCTTTTCTTTTTGCAGTTTTTAGAGCTATGATAATTCAAGAGTGTAAGGATATTGAAAATGGAAGCATGTTACTGAGTTTTGCCTGATTTTTTGACCTTTTAGTTTGGTTTTAAAATCTTTACGTTGAAGAGGAAAATAGCGTATTTGTATGCAAACAAACTGCAATGTTCTTTTGCTATTCTAAAGCTTGCACTGGCAATATCCAGAGGATTTTTTCGTAGTACTTTTTTGCTTTTCCATAATAATTGAAACATAACAATTTCACTTGTATAGAAATTCATAGAAACGGCCCTCGAAAGAAAACCGTATACATACAGCAATTAAACTATCATCCTAGTGCCTTCTTTCACATGCTTTGTCTTGTTGTTCCATTTTAGACAAATTTGATCAGTTTTGGTCAGTCAATAAGCGCCTTATGGAGCGTCTCAATGGAGAAACATTTAAATATATCCCATTCAAAGTTTATCTGGTTTGTCTAAACTTTTTATTCTTATTTCTTATTCAGGGGATAATTTGCCTTTTTGCACTTCCTGTAATATTAATTTCATACATTATATATTCATGCATTAACTTGGTACATTCATGCAGCTCTCAAAGTCTTAAGTGGGCTAGCCTTTTTTTGTACTGTTGAGCTTCAAAATGTTAATTTATACTGTGATATGCAAATATTATATTCATTTATGCAATAATATGGTTCGTTGTTTGGTAAAAATTGCTTTGGGAAATGTTTTCAAGTTTCTTTTATTATCTTTTAGTTTCTTTCATTTACTCCGTTTTAAAGTGACTGATAAAGAAGAGTGAATAATATATATTGAAGATGATTCGTAATGTTGCACTACGTTCATATAGAACATTCATATATTTAGAATAGTTGAACCGCACAGTTTGATCTTTGATCCAACCACCTCTAAGAAATTAGAGAGATATTTCAGTTACTGATTACGTGACGATGTCCGGTATTTTCTCAAAGATTCATGATGTTTTGAATTTCTTTAAGTCGGATCGACCGTACATTCAATTGCTGTTTCGACCCTTGTCTGATAAAGGTATGCTTCTCAAACAAATGTTTTTTTGTAATTATATTTGAATCATTTAATATCCTATCCTCATTCCTATTCTCATTCAGAAGGTTCCAAATCTGACATGGTTTCATGAGACCATAGCCTGCCTCTTTTTGAATAACCCGCACTTTTTGAATTAGCGGGATATATCAGTCACGCGATTCTCTCTTCTAAACATCGCAAAACAGGCAACTGCTAAAAAGCAAGAATATTGGAGCTGAGGCTTGGCAACTTTTTTAAGATATTCGTTAAAACTGGTTAATTCTGAGTCTGAATATTGTTATAAAAGAGTGTTTGCTTTGGACACGTATTTTGGTTGGTGAAATGTATTCAAAGTATTGCCTACAATAGAACTCGATGCGGAATTTTCGTGCGATTAGCCTGCGCGATTTTAGATAGAATCGGAAAAACAACTGCAAAATTGTTGACTTGGAAGGGAGTTATACTGGTATATCTGCAAAAACATTGGCTAGAATTGACAATTAATTATGATTGGTAAAGTGGGACTGTTTGAAATAATATTTTTGAATGACTGGCTAAGCGACAAGTCTGAACCGAAATGGTCCAGTTCACTTGGATATCGAACAAATTGTTTGTTTTAGGTCTTTCTGTCTTCGAGTACGGTATTTATAAGTTTTGATTTGTTTTTGTTGAATGAAGAACATTGCCACGTAAATTACAGTATTTTTAAGTGACCAAAATTTGCCATGTTTCGAGCATTTTTTTACCGAATCAGCAGCTTGCCGGTTTTTCAACTGTTGAGAAAATAGAATTTTCGTAATTGGTGTTACTACTTTTTCTCTGTACTTCGTCACTTCGTCAGTATTACCAATGATTTTTGTTCATAACTCAAGTATAGAATTAAAGGCCCATTTTATATCACCTGCCTGCAAATATATTTTATAATTCTACTTCAAAATTTGAAAAGATAGAATAATTTCCGTTTTTTAGGTGAAATTTTGACATTACGAGACTTGATGAGAATTGTCACAACGAAAGTCATGGATAAAAACTTCACAGGGAATCAATGGAGAATTGTTTTACAAGGCATTGAGCCTCCTTTGGAAACTCCTGTGCAGTGGCTAAGTGAACATCTTAGCCACCCAGACAACTTTCTTCATATCTGTATGGTTGAAAATTAAGTATCAGTAAAAATATATTAAAGGGGCCTCAACAATATTTGGTATGCTAGAATTCGCGAGAACCTCTTAACTTCTTTGTTTGATGCCTTAAAATGAGAATTTCTATCGACGATTTTTTAATTTGGGTTGCACCTTGAAGTTTACCTTTGGTTATTTGTTTTCGAATGATTTGACTTTAGTGAAATTTCTTAAAATGCCTACAGGCCTGGGTGGAATAGGTGTAAGGTTTGATAGCATGCAAGCATATGTACAAATTGCGGTTGTTTAATTGAGTAAACTACGCCTTTCGAAAAGGATGTAAAATTTGAAGGTAAAGTTGTGCTGTTTTAAAGTATGGTGGCCTTGGTTGTGTTAAAAACAGCATCGTTAACAGGTGTGGAAAAAGTGACTTGGCAGTTTAAAGTTTCTCATTTCAAGGCAAATGTGAATATGCTGTTGTTATTCGATTATCCGTTCACTTGATTACGCCTCCCACTTGAGTTATTTCATTTCTCACGAAAGCTCCCATCTCCGAAGCTCCTCTCTCACGAAAGCTCCCATCTCAGAAGCTTCCCTCTCACGAAAGCTCCGCTCTCACGAAAGCTCCTCTCTCACGAGAGTTCCTCTCTCACGAAAGCTCCCATCTCCGAAGCTCCTCTCTCACGAAAGCTCCCATTTCCGAAGCTCCTCTCTCACGAAAGCTCCTCTCTAACGAAAGCTCCCATTTCCAAAGCTCCTCTCTCACGAAAGCTCCCATCTCCGAAGCTCCTCTCTCACGAAAGCTCCCATCTCCGAAGCTCCTCTCTCACGAAAGCTCCCATCTCCGAAGCTTCCCTCTCACGAAAGCTCGCGTTTTCCTTCGAATAAATTATCTCTTGCAAGGACCGTTGCTAGCTATTGTGCTCAAGGAGGTTATCCGGATCCCATTTACTGACAAGTGGGTATGCCGTCCTTCATATTCCAACGAGTTTGAAATTTTCCGACGAAGACCCCACTATCTGACAGATGCTCCTCCTTTTTCAAAAAATATTGTTTTCAAGGTTGGTGTGACACCCCCAAAGCGCCCATTGCGACGACTCTGCTGCAACAGGAATTATTGATTTTTTTAGGCTTATGAATATAAATACCTCGTTTTGGTCCTCTTTCCTAGTAGAACAAACGTGGTTATCATTTCTGGGTTGTTTTTTAACATCTGTTATTCGTACTATGTAATTTTTATCTCAACAAATTGTGAAATTTGATTCATTTTTCTCTGTTAGTGATCCTATAGAGTTGAATCAGTGAAAGACATGCATCATGTCTTTACTTCTATCTATTTACAAAACTTATTGCTTTATACGCTATTTAAATCATATTGCTATATACGTAGCCTATAAAATATTAATCATTTCGATAATTTTTTATTCGATTCCGTTCCTTCTTTTTAAATCAAATTGATGTTTGGCACCCTAAGTTGCAGAAACGAATTTAACTATAAGATTCATCGGTTCATAACTGCTGCTTGTTATGAATGCATATGTTCAATGTACACGAAGGTAAACGAATCCATATATTGCGAATATTTAACGTGCAAGGATATATATGTAGTGTCCAACCCATAAAATAGTTTTTAAGCTTAGACTTTCGACGATCAAAATAATCTAAACTACTTTTTTTTATCAAGGTTAGCCAGTCCGCCCCTGCATAGAACTTAATGATTTACAAGAAATCTCGCTCGTACATGACTTTTTTCACTTTCCTAAAAACAATGTAGAGAAATAGGTCTATAATTGGATGTTATTAGTGGACAACATTTTTTGAAAAGAGCAATTACTTTCGCCAACTTCAACTTATCAGCGAAACAGGATGCTTGCTTTGTTTTGTTTCAGGAAAATTTTTCATGTGATACCAAAAATTTTTGGTTTCCAGGAATATCTTGTACCTTTCAGTTACTAGATTTTATTTATATTAGCAGGATCAATTTATCTTCATCGATTCCCAATTATTGTTTTCCTTTTCTGAAACAAAACAAAACAAGCATCCTGTTTCGCTGACAAGTTGAAGTTCGCCAAAGTAATTGCCCTTTTCAAAAAATGTTGGCCACTAATAACATCCAATTATAGACCTATTCCTCTACATTGTTCTTAGGAAAATGAAAAAAGTCATGTACGAGCGAGATTTCTTGTAAATCATTAAGTTCTATGCAGGGGCGGACTGGCTAATCTTTTTGGCCCGGGAAAATTTTGATCAAACCGGCCCACAAAAATAGCAAATAAAAAACTCCTCGGAAAATACAAGTAAATGTTAGTCTGTAAGGAAAACAAGTTTTTAAATTCAGTAATTTTGTGCATGGATGATTGCTGGTTAACAGAATAAGGTTAACAGAACATGTTAAATATGTTATTTGCTGACTAAATAGTAAATAAACAAAAAATTTAACTCATTGGTTTGACTTTCTTTCTAAATACAGTAACTTATATGTTGATAATGTGATCGTTCTAGATGTCATCTAACAGGTGTTTTTCTAAGAACATTAACATAAAGGACTCCAGGTTTGGCTGCGAAAAATTACCACGTAATCTGTTCTTTATATATTTAAAGTGGAAAAGCTTCTATCACACTCGACTTGTGACAAATAATTTTCGAATCCTCCGGAAAACCACAATGATTTTCAGCAGCCCAATAATATCGATTTGTCAATTTCTGACCCCAAAAAGAAAACATGGGCACCCTTGTTGAAATTTTATCGTGTAGCACCCTGTTGGGCAGGGGATGCATTTGAATTATGATAGTATAGGCCTAATAAATTTACCATAACTTGTATGAGTTTATTGAAAGGAGCAAGAGCAAGACCCTGCTGTTTTTTGTGACGTTTGTGGCTTTTGCTTGATAAAAGAAGCTTTGTATCGTAGCTGAATCCTTTTTTAAGTCTCGCAGCTTTTCCTCACGAAATTTCTGTTCACCACCTTTGGTTGAAGTCTTGCTCTTCCCTTGTTCTACGTATGTCCTCTTCATTGCTTCAAATCACAGAGCAAATCCCTTAGTGAACTCTATATTTTGGACTTTTAAATTTATTACATTTAGCAATAGCTTGTGCTTAGGGAAAAACATGACCAGCTTCAGGCAAAAGCTAAGTAAAAAGACATCGGGGCAGGTTAAAATCTTAATCCCCGGTAAAACGACTGGACATTTTCACTGAACATGCACTGGACAAATGTCCAGCGTAAATGTTGCGTCGTTTTGCCACCTTGTCCAGTCTTGTTTAGCGATGTTGAATGTTGTTCAGTCGATTTTGAAGGCAGCCAAAAATGTTCAGTGGACAGGATTAAATTTCTTTTGTTCACTGATGTTGTACAGAAATTGTTCAGTCGTTTTGCCACTCTACTGAACATTGTCCAGTTCGCGCACGCGCAATCGATTAATGGTTTGGATTTGGCGTCAATTTATTTCCCATATTCAAATCTTCAACAAACTATCCTAGTCAACACCGCGAACGAAATGGAAACAACGTGAAAATTCAATTCGACCAATAGCAGAAAAGGCATTTTATTAGTAACGACGAGTCTTCTGATCAGATTAGCTTTAGTTCCGATAAGGAAAGCGATGTCAGAGAGCACGAAGACGGCGATTTTGATGAACCTAGCAGTCCTAGCCACTTTTCAATAATACACTCTAATTCATACGATAACACGGTTAGGGTTATAAAAAGTGTATTTTCAAAGGTAAAGAGATGCCCTGTTGCCAGTTTTCCCACCCGCATTCTTCAACAGGGAAAAAGTTCACTGGACAATGTTCAGTCGTTTTGCCATAGCCAATATTTTCTTGATGTCCATACTCTGAAATATGAGCAATGTCTAGTGTGTGACCAGTGCAACTGCTCAGTGGTTTTGCCGGGGCTTTATGTATCGCATTGAAACAGAGATGTTACAGTATAATATGTCGCCAAGAAGGAAATACCGTCAAGAGAAAATATAACAAAATGTCAATAACATGTTCCCTGAAGAAGTGTGTTTGGGACGCTGTGACAAGCTCTTTTTCTGCCAGATTACACTAGTAGAAACAAGCACAATTTGGAAACAGAACCAAGAGTTGCGTATTTTAGCGAAACTTAAGAAGAACGGAGCCTTTCCCAAACTAGCATGGAACCAAATGCCTTGTGTAAACGCAAGGCCTTGTGTAAACGCAGGCACGGAACCTAGGAGCTCCATTCGTTGTCTGTAAAAACGTCATCCGCTTCATTACATGAAGGATATCATATTTGGGAACGTTAAAGAATGAATGGCTTTTTCAAAAAGTTGAAAAATTTGGATTGATTCGTTTAAAACCGGTCCTGGCTAGGTTTGATTAGCCTCAATATATATAAAAATCAGGGGCTCATTTCTGCGTCTTCCGAGCTACTACAATACATAATACTATAGTATCACCTGTAAATGCAAAATATGGCATAATCGGGCAATGTGGAAGTTCTTTTGTAGCAGTCTGCAAGTCACGACATTGCAATTTATTACATAATAACTTCTCGACAGAAGCCAGAAATAGTTTAGTTATATTTTGTAATTTGTTTGGGTGGAGTCTTGTAGACTGAGTTTACAAAAAGCATACAAATCGTGTTTTCTTGAACTGTTTCTGGTGAAACCAAGGGGCGGGAGATGCATTTCTACCATCAGACCCTTCATTATTCAATCACGTGGTTTTGAATGAAATTCTCAGAAAGCACGACTTTGTGCAAACAGTTAAGCTAGTTGAAAGGAATGATATTAATGGTTTACTCTTGTCAAAACATGTTGTCAGCAACGTCTAGTGCAAAATTCTGGACGCAAATTTACAGCCCTTCAGTTCCGACCCTGAACTCCTTACCCACAAAGCTTCAACAGAACGCAAAATCTTTATGGTCCGGTGTCCCGGTAAACTCTTTACATGGTATCATGAAAAAGAAATGGAAAGTTTAAAAAAGTACCTGAATCATCGTAGAAATAGAACCTCTAACGATCTTCATCTTCACAGCCACCATCCATTAAAACAAGCGAATTGCCTACTGGTGGATTGAAATGTCCCATGTATGGATGCACACATTGGGTTGCTCCATGCTTTAGAAGTGAGTTGCCAGAGGGTTTGTATATTGTCTGTGTTTAAGCACAATCGACAGTCAATCGTATGTGAGAAGCTGAGAAAATTACACATTTATCAGTTTGAACATGCCTCAGACGGAAATCATTTATGTACTCGAAACGATCGCAGGCAAGTGGATTGTTTAGTTCGATCAAATTTTCACTCGCACTGTAGACCCTACATAGTCCACCAAAATGCCGGATGTCATAGTGAGCATTCCTTCTGAAGAAGTATCTACTGGTGTTTTCGTTACAGCCTGTTTTTAGAATAACTGTTTTCGTTACGACAGGATCAACGACTCCGCTTTCTGGATGTAGGCATTTGCTTGACAACAGGTGTCTATAGTCTATAGCAATGTCTTTATGTTGTTTGTAAAGGAATAACCACAACTAAAAGGTTCTCTATTGGGGAGACGAACATGGGTAACGCAACCCTTCTATCCTGGAGGCAAACAGCCTGCGCATAGAACGAGGCCATTATTATGCATCCTTTTTCTCTCCAGGAGGAGGGGTTGTTTCATTCATTTGAAGATCTTCGCTCGCTCATCTCCCAGAGATTCATTGCAACAGTCTTCAATTATATCATAGTTAGCTTGTGGATTGATGCATTAATCGCTTTAGTTATTCATTTATTTATCAGAAGATTCTATTTCATTCTGTATGAATCTAAATATGTTTTTGGTACCGCAAAATTTGAAGATGGCAGAAAATAGCGGAAACATGGCAAACTTCAGAACTTTAAAGTAATTTTTAGATATTATAACTCTGTCTGATGAGTGCACAAATATATAGTTCCATGTAACGTGCAGACATGCTTCTATTGTATCAAATTCAGTGCACTCCTGCACTGCCATGTCAGAACAGAGAACTCATACTTGGATATATACAAATATATGTACATACGTAAATAGTAATTGCTTTAAGGTTTTGGCAGAAGGAATCCAATCAGTTAGAATATCCAATTAGTTAGAATTTTAGCTCTTGAAGTTTATAAAACACATAATTCCATTTTCACAAAAGAGTATTTGTTGATAGGAATTCTCTTTTACTCATACATAACCATCCGTCTAATTGAAAGCAAAGAGTCAAAGTGAAAGGTCCTTACAGCTCTATGGAATCAATTCTTGGACTTGTATTTTTCAATATTTTCCTAAACGATCGACAGAGAATAAAAGATAATTATAAGCATTTACTCTAAAGAACGCCGAGGCCTTTATTACAAATTCCAAATTTTGGATGCGGCGTTCAATAGAGGGCAGCTGTTATCAGAGAGCAGCGTTAAATACAAAATGAAAAGTTTTTCAAATGAAAAATGAGATGATAAAAGATAAAAGCAGACTTTTAACAATGCTTTTTTCCCCAAAATACGTAATAAAGATTGTGTGAACAATTTTTGAAAGTTCAGAAAAGATGTCTTCACGTTATGGAAATGTCAAGGAATTTCAATACACTTGCCTCTGTCAGTATGGAGTCACATAGCCTGCGTGCAGACTCTATGGAGGAGAAGAAATCTAGAGGATGAGGAAACCTTATGATTATTGATATGACAGGACGGTCTACGAATCACAACGATACAATACCAATCATATTATGATTCGTAGACCGTGGGACGATCGATACAATACATTAAATACAATACAATAACACAATACGATGCAATAAAATACAATACAATACAATACAATGAAATACAATACAATACAATTCAATGTGTAGACAGAAGGAGCTCGTATTCAAACACAGCTTAAATAGAAAAATTTTCAACAGGTAAACTACACTGAGTGGCCAACTTCAACAGTTTTGTGCTTGCGTTTCTGACTGGCCTATTTCGACCCACAAGTGGGTATATATATTTCCTTGCGTAGAGCAATTGGACAAAAAACCTCTTTTGGTGTACTCTAATGTTAGTTTTTCTACATGGAGTTCCTTCCTATTCCTTGTGTTGTATTTTGTATGGCAGACCTTTTGAGGAACTATATTTCAGCCATTCAGGACAGAGCTGATTGACTATTTTATAAGTCATAACTACTGGGTCAAATGTCATCAATTGATTTATGTTAATGAGTTCATGATTCATCATTTACCTTTAAAGATTCTGTTTTATCAATGCTTTGTTCTGATATTTTTGCTGAGTGCTTAGTTTGGTATCAGATAGGGCTCCCCATACCACCTTACTGTACCTTGAGTGGTTTTCAACAAGTGCTTGAGATGAGAGTGAGGTAAGAAAACAAAAAGGAAGAGTCGTTAGCTTTACACCATCAATCGACAAATTCTAAATCAAATCACTTTACAATATAAAAATGATTTTCAGATCTAAATTACAGCTTAATTTTGGGACTATTATGTTCTGCGTTTCAGAATACAAATTTTCTCAGTGATCCTGACATCTAGAAATTTTCTCAGAATTCGCCAATTAAATATCATCTTGTCGAACCCGCTTATAACATCCAGTGTACGATGTGTGTTAGAAAATGAAGAGCAAGGCATTTCGCGTAGAAGATAATTGAAGTTCTGGAGTTTAGAAGAAGATTCTTCGAGGTTTTCTTCTTTTGAATATCTGGAAAAAACAAAAAGAATTAACCCAAAGGCAAGTGTAGAATTTTCTGGCTGAACCTATCATTTAAAACTGACGAAAGGTAAGATAAAAAAGACAAAAATATCATAGCAAAATGAAGATCTACTCCTGCAAAAGAAAAACATATCAGTCGAAGACTTATTCTGAAATTAGAAAGATATTTGAATGAGGATAAATATATTGCGTAATTCCTAAAAAACTGCAACATATCATTTTACAGAAATTTTTGTCTCACACTCTTCAGAATATAAATGTTGGATAAATATTAATATATAAAAGTAATTTTTAGCATAAAAATAAAAGCCAGTCTTCGCGGCATGTTTTGTTTCTCAAACAAAACAGAGCTTTCAGTGATAATGTGCCTCAGAAAATAATGCAACTCGATGGGGATAGTGAACGGAACGAATTCAACGGATCTTTGTTGAAAGATAACCGCTTTAATGGGACATAGGGCCAGAGTCTCCTTTGCTACAAAAGGGCATAACACCGAGCAGCATGAATTATAAGTCTATTTTTAAACTGACTCATTTCCTTCTTTTCTTGGTCGATTGTCTAAGATTGATTGTAGGACTGATTTCATATTTGTCTGATTTCAAGAAGGGTGGTAAAAATGATCGCCACACCGACAATTTTGACATCAGTGCCCAGGCTCCTAACTCTTTAACAAATATCATCACTTTAACGGAGTTTCAAAATACTAGCCTTATGTTTTCTGACTGCTAGAATTTAAAGTATCATTTCGAATATAAATGGTTCTGCCATTAGCAAAATATGCTGCTTTTGTGATAGAGTTGTTAAGACTAGCATATGACCGTCATAGTCCGCCATTTGCCAAGTCTAAGGACGCTGTTACAACTCTATCTACCGCGAAGCTATTTGGGAATGGCATAATTTTCGGTCTGGCACATACAATTAAACCTGAACATCTGACAGGGTAAAATGATCCTGATGCGATCCAGAAGTTAGAAGTTAGATTTCAGAAGTCACACACCTCCAGAATGAATTTTGTTCCCCAAAACGGGTGACGCCAGTCTGAGCTGCATAATTGTCAATGTGTACTGATGCATTACCTAAAAGAAATAGTTTAATGGGTGAAGGGGAGCCCCTAAAAAATCACCTCGTACTCTAGCTTCATTATATCACATGAAAAGTAATTGAAGAGAGATTAACCTGCGATGTGATGAGATAATAAGGGATTAGCTAATTTCAGGTCATTCAGCTCATGAAGCAGATATAATTGAATTCAGACAAACCCTCCTGGGTATCTCGCCTACTATATATTTACCCCCCCCCCCTGGTGTTTCGCCTGGCATCATTTTTGACACAGACTTTGAGATAATTGTGAATGGCCACAGGGTTGTTATGAAGATTCATGCCCCCTGTGGCTTCGTTATAGTACTGTAGTTGTAGTGGTGTTTTATAACCTTCTATAAGCATAAAAAAGAATTTCTTAACAAAAGCACTGTTTAATTACTTAAGTGACATTAATCAGAGACATTTCGTGTCTGCAAGACACCTTCAGGTAGAAATGAAAAATGAGCAAAATAAAAAACTGCTTTTTATCGGTGTTTGAAATGGCAAAAAGGTGAACAGAAAGGTCTATTTAGGTACAGAGGAAAAAACGCGAATGAAAGAATGACGCACGTGATTGGCCCCCTTTTTAAACCAATCAGCCACCGTTAACACTTTTTCAAACCAGGATTTTTTTCAACACGTTTAAAAACGTCTAAATGACAAAACGAACTTGCTTGCCAAATGATTCAAATAACAAACAAAATTGTTCACAGTTGTTGGGTGGCTTTTATGTTGTACGCAACAGGTTATATAATCAGCAAAATGTGCATTCAGTTAACCTACCACTAACTGCCTTTTCAATTACATGTAGTCTTGCGAATGCAACACCACCCGGGTAATTATAATGTGAAATGTAAGACAAGACTGAAGCTACAAGCACATTGCCAACGAGTAGGCCTACTGTACCAAGATGAAGTAGCTTTGTAAGCAGGCCATTTTGACGAAACCAGTGAAAGCTGGAAAAGCAAAAGATGCGATTTCAATCGAAGTTAAAAGTGTTGCATTGACACAGGACATCTTGAAACAGATTTAGTGGTGGGTTTTTGAAGAGAATGTGCTGTCCATTAAAAAAAGAATTGAAAATAAGTTCAAGATAATAATATCGAAAGAAATAGAATTATTCTGCCTATAAATTCTCTCCTAAAAATTTCTAAATCATCTCTTTCATTCCTCAAACCATTTTGTGGTACTTCTTCCATCCTTCATCAACCCTCCATCACTCCTCCTCCTCCTCTTCCATCAAAAGCATTATTCATTTTAGATTCACTAGTGCATTGCGCAATATTGATATTATCAATTATTCCAGTTGAGACAATTATATGGAACCATAATCTATGGGCTATGTACAAAAAATCTTGAAACCAACAATTACATGGAACCATAATCTATGGGCTATGTACAAAAAATCTTGAAACCAACAATTACATGGAACCATAATCTATGGGCTATGTACAAAAAATCTTGAAACCAACAATTACATGGAACCATAATCTATGGGCTATGTACAAAAAATCTTGAAACCAACAATTACATGGAACCATAATCTATGGGCTATGTACAAAAAATCTTGAAACCAACAATTACATGGAACCATAATCTATGGGCTATGTACAAAAAATCTTGAAACCAACAATTACATGGAACCATAATCTATAGGCTATGTACAAAAAATCTTGAAACCAACAATTACATGGAACCATAATCTATGGGCTATGTACAAAAAATCTTGAAACCAACAATTACATGGAACCATAATCTATGGGCTATGTACAAAAAATCTTGAAACCAACAATTACATGGAACCATAATCTATGGGCTATGTACAAAAAATCTTGAAACCAAGAATTACCGCGAATGAGTAATTGCTTCTAGGACATTAACAGTTGGTAACAATTTTAATACTTACATTTCCATAACACCAACTGCAGCTGCAGTGTTTAGTACAGGTATGCAATATATAATAAAGCGAAGCTCTTTGTGTGGAAGGATGGAATACGCAAGAACAAACACGAGAGTTGAGAATAGAAGCCCTCTGAAATTGTCGTCTTTGCATCTAAAGCCGATTGGTACTAATGGGAGTGCAAAAAGTAGGCATCTTGGAATGGCAGAGTAGAAATACCACAAGAACGGTGATGTCTGCAAATGAGGCTAAGGAAATGCAATCTAGCAAAGTTTTCAGCATGTATTTATCATAATAAATTATGAAGCAAATTCCATAAAGAGTTAAATCATTGACAAGATAGAGACTTGAGTTTTGGCAACAGCACAACTGCTACAAAAATTCAATTTCAAAAAAGGACATAATCATATAAAATACAAGAATGTAACGATGAATGATTCCGACTATCTGAAAGGGCTGCTACTTTATAAGTGAGCCCGGTCTGAGTGTAAAGCACAAAATCATATTTCTCTTTTGATATAGTTTATATGTGAAAACCTCAGGCCTTGGTGTCATTATTCCCTATTCATCCAGAATTGAGATTTCGCCTCGACTTGAGTTATGCATGGCAGATTCGTCACCCAGGACGATTTTAGAAATTCGATTTCAATTAAGGAATTAAGAAAGTGGGCGATAGAAGGCAATTAGTAAATGCTCTCGCCAAAAATGGGGTATCAGTTGACTCTAAATCTTTCCTCTTGAAAAATTATGTCTTACAACGAGAAAACGGCCTAACTACAAACGATAAAAAACGATCACAATACATAATTGCATGTTTTAGTAAATTAATAAGACTTTAAAATTTGTAATTTTTTACCTAAAATTGTGGAACATATCACGCTGAAAAGGATACACCCCAATGAGAACTTTTGTTAAGAACTGTGTTGTAGTACAAAACAATTCCTTCTGGCCAGAGCAATTTCTGCCAGAACAGAGAATCAATGGAAATTGTAACAGCTAAAAATAAAAAAAAATTGATTACGAATGTATATTAACGAATATATTGCCAAACATATGGGACAAGTTGGCATTTGATGAAGCTGGAGATTTTAAATTGTCATGCAATCTCGGTTATAACAGCAACTGGGTTAAAAAGATAACTAAGCCTTGATAGGGAAATCAGCGAATTTTGTAGATTCTAGGCTAGGCCCTTTAAAAAAGCTAATTGAAGTGATTATGTTTACAAAAGCAATAAAAATTTGATGCAAAGTTTTCTATTCGAAGGCAGACATGCAAAGGACCAAAAATCTCACCTAGCGCTAGAAGACCAGAAATTACTGCATGTTTTATAGCCAATAACAAGCCAACCTTTCTTCGAAAAAGGCTGACCAGTAGGAGAGGTCCAGCCAAAAGACAAATCTCTGACCTGAAAATTATTGCCGAAAATGCAGATAGCCAAATAAATCTTTGTATCCGGTTTTCAAGCCAGAAACCGAGAGCTGGAAGAACTGAGAAAGAGAAGAGAAAAGTCAAATTGACTTTAATGATACATAAGCAAATTACGGAACATAAGCAGTGAAAAAAAATCCAAAAAATCTATATGTTGCCTAAAAAGGGCATCGGATGACAACCAAGTAACAGGCTTTCCATTTGCCTTTTATAAGACAGGGCAGTGGCATGCTCCGACAGGACATGAATGGGAAATTAAAGTGCTAGCTTACAGGTCCTGCCTGACCCGACTGGTACCATCTGGCAGGGTTCCCTAGTTCAGGGCTACGAGCGATGGCCAACGGCTAACTCGGCGGGAGATCGGCAAGGAGGGTGGATGAGCTACGACTCCAGGGGTCAACGGCTTCGGGCGGAAGAACTCCTGGAAAGAGGGATGGTGTCCCTTTAAAAACACTGTAGAGGTGGTTCTGGGGGCCCATCTCTACTATTAGTCTCTTAGTTTTATCTGTGACCATGACAACAAACCAAACTCAGATTTTGGGATAGTTGGAGGGTCATGATAGCCAACCTTCTGATAGAAGATGGTACCTGATGATGATGATTTTTTAAGACACTGCGATGAAAGCCTTGAGCTAGATTGGAATCAAGTACTTTTAATAAGCAATTTCTTCACTGTATCTCGATTTATAAAGACCTCTAATTTCTTTGCAAGTTGTTTCTAATTGCTTCTGTCGCACTTCCTTGCTTATTGATATACCTCAAATCGACCTGTCACCTTAAAAGCCTTTTAAATCTCCAATGTAATGAAAGAAAAGTTTTTATTTGCTTTTTCATTCCAATTGCTATAAAAAGCCTGAAAAATTCAAACTGTTTTGCTGTGAGCATTGAATGGGAGACAGTTTGTAACTTAATCAACAGTATCTGAAGAATTTCTTCTAAAGAGGCAAGTCCATATCCTGTAATTCGTTGAAATCAATGACCTATATACTCACTTTTCCACTGAGATTAAATTTACTGAGTTGTCTTAATCAAAATGTTTGAAAAACTGCATTACTAGATAAATTTTTGTTAAAGGGAAAATTTCGTTCATCTAAAGAATTATTTTGATCGATTCCAATGCAAACGAACAACAAATTAAGCATTACTGGCTGTACTAGATGTTAATAGTTGAACAATGTCATGGTTTCTAAGGATAAACATAAATAGTCTGAAGAGATCGCTACAGTTCAATATAGTACTTACCTAAAATGAGTGCAAAAATATTTGGCAGTGTTCTAGATGCATAGAACATGAAGTGGAACTGTGTGACAGTGAAAAGTGTCACCAGATTAGAGACCGATGGTGACAAAACTTTGCAGACGGACTTTCTGTAGATTGTAAATGAAAGCATCGTGAATGACCCCAGGATTATTCTGGCTGAATAAAAAATAATTGACATAGTGAATACCAAATGAATGCTTCATTTTAGTTCAGATTTGCAGGGCAGATATGGTTAAAAAAAGAACAAGAAGGACAAACTATCCATAGAAAAACAAGAGGTGACAAAATATCTAGCTCACATGTAAATTTAGGAAGAAATTCTTAATTTGTTCTCTTGCCTTTTTCGAAGTTTCATTCTCACTAACCTTTAATTTGGTGAGCAGGGGAGGTCATGTTGCCATTCAATTATCATCTAGTAATGGAGTCAGTGGTTTGTGGGTTTGCAGTTATATGAATTTGTAGTTCTCTGACTGTTGACTTTTTATATATTTGCTAGATATAAAAGGGGTTTCAGGATTTGGTACTTCAGTTTTGTTAGTTTTAGACAACAAGCTGTAAACAAGATGTAATATCTTTATACAAGGTGTTATTCAATAAAATTATTGCATTATTAAAGAAGGCTGTGATGAAATGTACCAGATCCATGTTTATTAAATAAATTCTAAATTCTAAAAGTCTAAATTTTGTTTAATCATACCAAATATCTGATTCAATTCCTTGCTGTGGTTCGATATCTTCTGCATTGCAATCAATGGAGCAGTCACTAGGCTCACCACTAAAGGACCAGCAAAAGTTCTTGGTACAACGCCTGGGAATTCCAGGTGATCATACTAAAGAGAATAAAACAAAATAAAAAAAGGTTTGGATTGGAAACTCACAGCCAGTGCAAAATATAGTCAAATGAAAATCGCTGTGTATCAAAACATTAAATGTCATGCTTTAAGAAAAAAAACAATAATATACATAAACTTGATGATCTGCTTTTGGTGTCAAAAAGCTTCTATGTGTTGATGAATTGCAGTTTTAAGGTGTCCTACCCTTTAAGGTATGTAGCAATCATGTAGGCAAAGACGGTCATTTGCTATAAACAGCCAAAATTAAGATCGAATGGCCATTGTTCAAGAGCAGAAGAGAAGTTTTTACACTGCAATCCTTCGTTCGTGACAAAGCTTAATTGCAAAAATATCTACCTGTTCGCAGCTTGAAGCAACATAATTTTCCTTGCCCTTCTAGCTTACACTCAAGTGTCAGTAAGTATCAGCATAAATCAACATATCTTTTTGTGATAAATATCTTATTAGAATGGACCAGACCGTGGTTGAAGTCTCATGCAAGATCAATTGCCCTAGAAAAAATTATCTAAAGTGCAAGAATAAATACATATTATGTTGTCCTCATGTTGTTCACAAGACTTGCAGTACTACAGGCCCAACCACACAACTTTTGGTTCAAACAGCCTTAGGTCCCTTGGACAAAAAATTTGGAATGGCTTACCACAGGTAATAAAATCTGCAGAAAATCTGAATCACTGAGTCTGATCCAATGCAAAAGATTACTGAAAATTGGCCTTTTTGATCCACAACTGGAAGATATATTTCCTAGTGTAGAGTTTGTGATCTCTGTTCTGACTTTTTAAACTCTGGAGAGTGTCAGACAAAAAGCTTTAGTTTACTCAAATGTTTGCTTTTTTCAAAGCCATTTTCAAGTTTTGTACCACCAAAAAGATTGCTTGAATAAATACCTTCTAAGGTAAATTCTTTGAACATGCTGTAATGGGAGGTGGTTTTCTGTGTCATTTGAAAAAAGAACTTTGGATTCAAAGTTGCATAGTGCTTATAGCCTGCACCACCATGCTAAGTCATAGACACATTTATGACAAATGAAGGAATATTAAATTCTGTTTTCATACAATAAAAATACTAAGAACTGATAATAATTTCTTACCCATTTTTTCTTTGCTAGCTAATACAAATAGAGACATAACTAATATTCACAAATAGAGAGATCACTTGTATTCGCATCACTTTTACAAACAGAGACAAGGCCGTATTTTTTAACCAATTTTTTCATTTTCTTTTTCATATTCAGGTTGTTGTTATTTTTGCACTGACTGGTCAGCTGCTGGACTGCTAAGATGTTGCTAAAGGTTGGATCTAGGCTAAATCACGGGGAGTGTCTTTTATTGAAACTGGTGTACCAAACTTCAAAATCAACAGAGTTTTTCAGTGTATAAACGCTTTACCAACCCGGCAGTGCTGACCAGTTTATATTCTAATTTTATAGACTTTAAGACTAACCTGCTAACGGCTAGCACGCAATACTCATTATGGGGACTGTATTATAAACATTTAGATTAGATTAGATTAGATTATAGATTAGCTATTCCTATAATTGGCAAGACGGTCTTGGTTGATTGGCAAAATTAGCAAGACCAATAGGTAGTCAACTAAAAATAAAAGATGTACACAAACACACCACACAACAAAGCATACCTTGGTGATGTCAGATCTATAGTAAAGGAGATCATGCATGGCCTGGACATTAAAGCTCTCTTCAACCTTGGTGTAAGGACAGTTGATAATATGAAGCACCATTATAAAAAAGAAAGATATTCCTCTCCAAGATATGACAGCCATGTTTGCTTGTGTACTGCCTCTTCTTAACTCAAAAACCTCCTTTTCATTAACACTCAAAAGTGTTACCTTATATTCTGCTTACCACCTTACAAATTGTGGAATCGTGACACTTTTCAAAATGACTGAGTCCTTTGCAGTGCCGGGTGAAAGACTTGGCAGTTTAGAAGATTATGAGCCTGGTCAAGGAACGTACAAGCGAGGAGGCTTTATATATTCAAAGCTGGTTGGAAGAAAAAGAACCAGCACGTTACAAGATACATCTAACAAGAGAATTAAAATCTCGATTACACGATTGGAAGAATCTAGTCAATTTGTGCCAGAAATAGGTGAATTTTTTATTCTTTGTGAATAAGAAGTACCAAACATGTTGTGAGGCAACTTATTACTTTGAAAAGGCTGTAATGTTTTCTTGGAAAATATCTATTTTATGCCCTTTTCACCTGAAATAACTACATCATTTGAAAGAGATTTACGGCTTTAAGCAGGATTGAAAGAGACCCTCTGCTCTGCCAGGGTGGAATCCATGTAAACCTCACAGCAGATATTGGTGGGTAAATTATAAACTTGCACCGAAGGCTCTACATCTCAATGCTAACGCCAAAATATTTTATGGTTCAATGCAAAATAGAAACTATCAATCGTCATACCCTGGTCCAAAAACTGCAGCAAATCCCTCCGCCTTAACACCAACACATTATTTTTTCTTCAATTCACACAAGTATGTCAAGGAAATGATAAAGTCCATGGAGGGTATGTCATCTGCACGCACAAGATGCAGGAATGGATACACTGTGTTTGTACCTAAAAGCTAGTTCTAAAAAGCATATACTTGGAAAGGTGATAGTGCTGGTACACCTGGCATTTTCATATCATTTATCCTAGGCTGCCCAGCTGTTAGCAGATCCAAGATCTAGATCAAAATCCACCATACTCTGAAAACTGGCTGTTCAGGGTGATGATAATTAGCTGGGAAAATGTGGTCAAATAAACAACATTTCTCCTGTGGTGCCCAGTGAGGGAAGTGTTATTGCTTCTATAAGACAGGTTTTAAAGAGTAAAGGACTGCCAGAAACTAAGTTTTGATAACAGATCTGTGACAGGCTCTCGGCCTATAGTGCAGTAGTGAGTTATGGTTCTAGTCATAATATAGCTATAATTTTCCAGAAAGTTAATAATGGCTAACAACCCTCAGCACATATATAGTGTTTGCAGCAAATTTTTTTATGGAGTTTCTATTGCTAGTTATTTTGAATGTTACAAAGTAATACAAATGGTGATATGTAAATGTTTTCACTAAGGTCCATAATAAATGACCATGATTGTGGTTGATGAATCTGTAATTAGTTCTATGCCAACAATATGCAAATGATCTGGACCACATCCTATTGGTTGTAGCTTTAAACTGATGATCAAAACTTAATTTGGAGGAACACAATCTAAAAAACAATTTGCTTATACTTACCTTAAGTCTATCAGCCCCAGTCCTCCTTATACACAAACGCATGCTTCGCAGTCGCAAGCAAACCATGCTGATCAGAATACGTCTGCAGGCACATCTGTAAAAGTAGTCTTTTAAAAGTCTCAAATTGTTTAAGAATTTAAAGAAAAATTCAGCTACAAGTTTCACCATGTGAATATTACTAGATGTTTTTCTTCCTTTGAATAAAATGATTAAGATACTAGGAAAAAAGAAAGATCTAGGCCATCAAACCAGGGATTTGAAGCCCAGAGGCACGTATCGTGGTATTAGTAAAACCAATCAAACCTTGAGGATAATGAAATGTGACTGGGTGAAGATAGGTTGAAATGAATCCGAGTTATCACACAATTTGTATAGTGGGTACAAGAAGGAAACTTTGAAGATCATAAAGCCTTTAGTTAATTTAAAATCATGTTGACGTCTACAAAAGCAAGCCTTACTGCTTTGTGAAAGTGATTTATGTAGCAAAGAGAGAATAATAGATTTTTTTTACAGCAAGAACAAGATGTTCAAATATGAAAATGGCTTTGAAAAAAGCAAACATTTTACGACATACTAAAAGCTTTTTCGTCTGACACTCCTCAGAGCATAAAACGTCAGAATAGGTTCCGAAAAAACACGATGGAAAAATATATACCCAGTTGTGGATCGAAATAGGCCAATCAGAAAAACGCAAGCACAAGACCGGCATATTTGACCAATCAGTGCCGCGAGCCTAAAGAAAATTTACCAATGGAGTCCAAGAGAGAACACGAACTCCTTTTGTCTACACAATGGCGGCTTTTTCGTTTTTATGTAGATTGACTCCAAAACTGCTAGATGGAAGGACGACCGGGCTCTGCCAATTATCCGAAACATGTCGTCATTATAGAGTTTAGCACACTCTGGGTTGTCCAAAAGATGTTGACCAATGGCAGAATCACTTGTTTTAACAGTGTTTCTAGACCTACAAGATCGAGGAGGCTGTTCTCTTTGAGGGGCAGTTTTGTTTCGTATGTTGGAAGGAACATGCTGTTTTATCCTATCCCCCAATCTTTGGGTTGTGCGTCCTACGTAGCCAGAATCACACTGGCTCGTAAATTCATAAATGACGGAACTTTTTTGTTTGGTAGGAACGCAATCCTTTTGAATGGATGGAAGGGCTCTCCTAGTGCTGTAAACAATCCGAGGATTGACAGCAAAGAAACAATTGGTTATGGCTTGCCTAATCTGACTCTCGAATCGCAAGGAAGTGTTACCAATCCATGGTAGTTTCAAATAAACTGGGCACTTTTGCGGACCAAACTTTTGAACAGCCGAAAAACTTGCGATCTTCTCCTTAGTATAAGATAAAATGACGTCTTCAGGATAGCCGTTGTCCAAGAAGATCGTTTTGAGTTTTTTCCAGTTCAGCGTGCAGTTTAGATTTCGAGCAGATCATAAGTGCCCTATGTATTAATGTTTTGACAAGGTTGACTTTGCGTTGTTTTGGGCAAAATGAATTCCAGCGTATGTACTGACCGGTAAAAGTAGGCTTGCGATATACACTGGTAAGAAATCCAGTGTTAGACTTTTCGACCAAAACATCTAAAAATGGCAAGGAATCATTTTCTTCCTTTTCAAACGTAAACTGGAGGGCTGGGTGTAGGCTATTTAGG
>NW_027020025.1:4248541-4322369 GCF_013076305.1 Rhopilema esculentum | reverse complement strand
CTGAGGCAGTAGTCACCGACGAAAAGCTCTTTAGTATGTCGTAAATGTTTGCTTTTTTCAAAGCCATTTTCATATTGAACATCTTGTTCTTGCTGTAAAAAAAATCTATTATTCTCTCTTTGCTACATAAATCACTTTCACAAAGCAGTAGGCTTGCTTTTGTAGACGTCAACATGATTTTAATAACTAAAGGCTTTATGATCTTCAAAGTTTCCTTCTTGTACCCACTATACAAATTGTGTGATAACTCGATTCATTCAACCTATCTTCACCCAGTCACATTTCATTATCCTCAAGGTTGATTGTTTTACTAATACCATGATACGTGCCTCTGGGCTTCAATCCCTGGTTTGATGCCTAGATCTTTCTTTTTCCTAGTATTTAATCATTTTATTCAAAGGAAGAAAACATCTAGTAATATTCACATGGTGAAACTTGTAGCTGAATTTTTCTTTAAATTCTTAAACAATTTGAGACTTTTAAAGCATAAAACGTCAGAATAGGTTCCGAAAAAACACAATGGAAAATATATACCCAGTTGTGGATCGAAATAGGCCAATCAGAAAAACGCAAGCACAAGACCGGTATAGTTGACCAATCAGTGCCGCGAGCCTAAAGAAAAATTACCAATGGAGTCCAAGAGAGAAAACGAACTCCTTTTGTCTACACAATGGCGGCTTTTTCGTTTTTATGTAGATTGACTCCAAAACTGCTAGATGGAAGGACGACCGGGCTCTGCCAATTATCCGAAACATGTCGTCATTATAGAGTTTTGCACACTCTGGGTTGTCCAAAAGATGTTGACCAATGGCAGAATCACTTGTTTTAACAGTGTTTCTAGACCTACAAGATCGAGGAGGCTGTTCTCTTTGAGGGGCAGTTTTGTTTCGTATGTTGGAAGGAACATGCTGTTTTATCCTATCCCCTAATCTTTGGGTTGTGCGTCCTACGTAGCCAGAATCACACTGGCTCATAAATTCATAAATGACGGAACTTTTTTGTTTGGTAGGAACGCAATCCTTTTGAATGGATGGAAGGGCTCTCCTAGTGCTGTAAACAATCCGAGGATTGACAGCAAAGAAACAATTGGTTATGGCTTGCCTAATCTGACTCTCGAATCGCAAGGAAGTGTTACCAATCCATGGTAGTTTCAAATAAACTGGGCACTTTTGCGGACCAAACTTTTGAACAGCCGAAAAACTTGCGATCTTCTCCTTAGTATAAGATAAAATGACGTCTTCAGGATAGCCGTTGTCCAAGAAGATCGTTTTGAGTTTTTCCAGTTCAGCGTGCAGTTTAGATTTCGAGCAGATCATAAGTGCCCTATGTACTAATGTTTTGACAAGGTTGACTTTGCGTTGTTTTGGGCAAAATGAATTCCAGCGTATGTACTGACCGGTAAAAGTAGGCTTGCGATATACACTGGTAAGAAATCCAGTGTTAGACTTTTCGACCAAAACATCTAAAAATGGCAAGGAATCATTTTCTTCCTTTTCAAACGTAAACTGGAGGGCTGGGTGTAGGCTATTTAGGCGATTTTCTGATTGGCCTATTTCGATCACAACTGGGTATATATTTTTCCATCGTGTTTTTTTGGAACCTATTCTGACGTTTTATGCTCTGAGGAGTGTCAGACGAAAAAGCTTTTAGCATCTCGTAAAATGTTTGCTTTTTTCAAAGCCATTTTCAAATTCTGTACCGCAAAAAAACTGTTCATGTTCAAATATCTTGTTGTGATCATTAATTCTGTCTGTATTGCCTCAACAAGCGATCAAATGAATCAGTCATTGAGTGAAGGCTTCTGTGTACAAATATTCAGAACAAACTACCAATCTCGGTGGAGCATGCAAGATATAGAAATTGTGATTGCTTGTAAATGGTACAAACATTAAAACAGCTAAAAGTATCATTAATTATAGTATCAAACAATATCAAGCAACAAAACTGACTGTCATTTCGTTTGGTGTGCGAATAAAATTAAGGACTCAATCACTTCAAATGTTTTGGAATGAATGAAAAAGTAATGGCCAGATTTCCCTTTTTGTCATTAGCTAGAGTTTGTTGACTCTATAATGCTAGTTTTGTTGATAAAACCATCCTCATTCTTTTCAAAAATTTACTGGTCTTTGAAAATAAAAGTGACTCATGAAAAAGAAATGAAACTGAATGTTATATCGTTGTCATTTTTCCCAGAGGAAACAAACTACTGGCATTCCCAAATAGAATGCTAGACAGGAATCAGTTTGCCTACAGGACCTATTTTTTCCATTTGTGTATAATTCGTCATTAAATTTTTTTCTGTCTCTTATTTTAAAAAATTTTTTTCCTACGCATTACATTTAAAAAATATTGCAGACACCTTTGCAAAACAGTTTGTGCTTGCAGGCACAAAAAATTATTTGGGGAGGTCTGCACTCATGATGCAATATTTTTGTTTTTCCCTTTTGTTTACTTGTTTACTTTTTAATTACTGTGCTATTCAATTCACTTATCATCTAAACTCCTCCTTTAGATCAGGATTGTCAAAGTCAATTGCACATGGGGCCAAAAACTAATTCACTCTAAAACTCGCAATAAATGTGTGTAGAAATTTCTTTGAATCTGCAATTAGGATACACTTTTATCAACAGAAGTTTACAGAAATAATTTATTTTCTATTTCTAGGTTCTCCTGCAATTTGCAAAATTGTAAACACAACACCAAGATTCTGCAAAGCAGCAATTCTCAGTGTGAATGGAGTTGTTTTAAAAGATGTGTTCAGAGGAATGATCAGAAGAGAAGATGTCAGAGCTACTGAGATAGACAAAGTTGAAATGTGCAAATCTTTTAGGCCTGGGGATATTGTTTTAGCTAAAGTACTCTCTTTAGGAGATGCCCAGTCATACTTATTGACCACTGCTGAAAATGAACTTGGTGTAATTCATGCAAAAAGTGAAGCAGGCCTGCCAATGCTGCCTAGAAGTTGGTGTGAGATGTATTGCCCAAAAACTAAGATCATAGAAAACAGAAAAGTGGCCAAGGTTAAAGTTCTGATGTAATATTTATAGAAAACTGTGTATTTATGAATAGCAATAACAAGTTGTTAATTTAAGTTTTGTGAAATTATACTGTCTCAAAACTAGGTATTTTTTATTTTTTGAACTTTTAGATTGTTGTTATTGGTGTGAGGGGCAAAATTAAAATCTGCCAATAATTGCCCTTTGGAATTTGCATCTTCCAAAATTTAATTTCTCTACCACCATAAAATTTGGTTACAATTTCTGCTACAACTTGCTTATGAAAGTAATTTTTGTATTTATTAATTCCCGGAAGAAGGAAATTGGTCAAAATATATGATTCACAATATAGTTATTGCACAAATAAAAATGCCTACTGTATGCATTGTGAGTTCATGTAGGGGAAAGTCCCTAAAATTTTGAAAACTCTTTGATGTATATGATGTATAATTTGTTAATTTTGTTGAGATTTAATTGTGTTCTGAAACCAAGCCTTTTCTGCAGCCAAATTAGCCAAGCCTTATCTGAATGTCACTATGGAGCAAGACACATGATCAAATGACCAGAAAAGGTCCTGTAGTTATGATGTCATGGTCAAATGCAGACAAATGGTGCATATGGACAGGAAGATGTGCAGCATTGAGTTGCTTGGTTGTATTTGCAAGTACGGTCAGCTTCACATCTTGTGAACCTCAATGCTGTATCACATGTTATGGTGTCCTGGCGTGGGCATCCTGAAATTTCAAGCACAGGGCTTCAAGTAGTTTAATTATAGTTGCAGTGTTTTAAAGGCTATATTTTTTTTACTGGTGATTGTTTATAATAAATATATTTTTAATTATCAGGTTTTTAAGGGTTATGAAAACACTGAAATTGCAATTAAAAAGGTTTCAAGTTAAATTAACATTTAATGATAAATGATGCATCCAAGCTTAAATGTGCTAATATTCAAAGACTTAAAGTTTTATTAATGCTGTAACTTTTTTCTTGTGTATTGTGTTTTATAAATTTACTCTCATTCTTGTAATTTTTCTTATATCTGCAAAAGACCAAGTCAATAATTTATAGAACTGACTTCTGGTGGCAAAAGTTTAATCTTTTATGCAGCCAGTTCAACAATCATCTGGAAACAAAAGCCTTAAACGTAACATCTTATTCTAAAATTGCAGATACAAATATTTTTTAAAGGCAAGTTAGGAGAATGAAACAGTGGTTAAAAAAGTAAAGCAACATTAGCTTATCACATGTTATTAAACGCCATAAACTGAACTGAGTAATTATCCGTTGAATTTTAAAATATGATGGCAGCAAACTGTTTTAAAGAGGGTGTATCAGAAACAAAGTTTATAGAAAAGGTTTCAATAAAGTTTTAACTAACCATAGCTATATCATGATTTAGTGAAGGAAACTGTGGAAGCTTGATGGTCATATTAGCAAACTGAATTGGCATGCAATACATTAAGCTGCGCCATGGGCAGCTTTTCATAAAGTAATGATATAAATATGTATGTTACCCATAAACTGTCTGTAAATGTAGCTCCTCTCTTTCGCATAACGCTCAGCAAGAAGCTTCCAATATTCACTCCACAATTGTCTGTTCCACACTCTTCTAGTAAGTATTGGATTCACTGTCTTTTTTAATAGTAATTGAGTGGGTTGTTTGTTCCTTTCAAAAATTCTGTTGGGAGGCTTAGGTCCTATTAATTGTTTTCCTAAAAATAACAATCTATTGTTTAAAATACTTCACAGGCTCAATCTTGACTTATATTGTTGAGATATATTTTTTTATCTATTGTTTGTTCATTCAAAAGAGTAAAATGAATATGTTTATTTCATTCATTTTATACTATTTATCAAGTTGCACGAGCTTCCAGAAAAATATAACACTATTTTGCAAGCTGAATTATTTGATAAAAGCATTCAATAACAAAAAACGTTCGAAAATAAAATGAAAATCCGCAAAAAATAATAAAGATCATAGAAGTCAAAGGATGCTCTTGAAAGTTTTTAAGGGGGGCTGACAGTTTGGTTTCCCTATTTAGCTCATTCCATAGTTTACCGCCACGAAACAAAAAAGGATTTCTGACCCCCAACCCCCCTCCCTTGTTGTTGCAAAGAAATGTTGAACTTTTGTTTGTTGGTCTTAAAGTTCTTTTAGTAACGTCAGAAAGTATTTGAAAGCTAGATCAGTAAGGGAATCGAGGACCAGGTCGAGTAGTGATTTATAGAATTCAGAATGTCCTTAACCAACGTCAAGTCAAGACTCTGCAATTGAAGGTAAGAAGAGCATTGTGTCTGCTACCAGCCACGCTGTTCGCAGCCTGTTCCGTATTTTCTGTAAGCTATTGAGTCTATTTTCGGAACAGGCATCCTAGGCAGAACAGCAGTGAAAATTTCAGGGAGAGAACCCATCAAGTGCGTATGTGCCGTATTTTGAAGACGTGCATCTAATAAAAGTAATACTGAGCACTATAGAATATTCTTATCTCATGAAAATAACTGTTTTATCCACGAGTCGCACATTTATCGATGCCAAATTAACCAGAGCTAAACACACTTTGGTGTAGTTCTGAGGGGGCCGATGTTACGGATTCTATATCTTGCAGTTGCAAAAAGAATAATGAATTTCAAACCTTTATAGAAATTCAAACTTTGACTGTTTACTCTTGCATTTGGAACCCCAGCTTTTTTGTATATGCCTATTTGTATATAAAGCAAAAAAATAAATACTTGAAGTAACTCAGAAAAGAGGCATATAAAGATGTAAATAAACTAGATAAATGCCTATCTAGAAAGCTAGAGTAATAAAACTTCTAAATTGAAAAAAATGTGAATACATACTGAAGCATTTTTCATTTGGCCCGGCACTCTTTGTATTACAAAGCTCATGCAACGGTTGAAAGGCTCCAAGAAGAGCCCAAGTAAACAAAAGAGCCACAGAAAATAAACATTTTGAAAATTGGATCAATCTGCATATTATTCAGTTGAGTCTTTTCAAACAAAAGTTACTTCATTTTCTAAAAGGGTATGCAAGCTGCAAGATTCTAAAAGACTCTAAAGAAACTATCAAAAGAAAAATTCATCATGTCACTTGATTTAGAGTGTATTTACATTTAAAATCTATTTTGAACATCAGTCGCTGGAATATTTGAGTGTGTGTCCATACAAGATATCATTATTAAGGTACAAAATTGCTCTGACAGTCTCCTGATTGGAACCATATCTTAAAAATTTTGCAGCGTACTTATAAGATTTTGCTGTTTATACAGAAATAGTTCTCCTCTTGCAGTAGAGATGAAACATTATAATGATTTTGTAGCAAATTGACTGTTTTAATTTTTTTTCAAAAATCCAAAATCAAACAATTTGGAAAATAAATACAAAGTTCTCCAAAATAGCGGATTGGGTATGCAGAATGGACATTTATTATTTGCAGATTATCTTGTAGCATTGCTCCTTTGGTGTAGTACATAACACTACATAACACTGCTGCCTCTCACGACAGTTGACAGACACGCACTGGTTTGAGCTCACGCTGTTCGGGCCTTGCAGCAAGAGAAATATTTAACAGAAATCAGGTAAAGGACAAGGAAGTCCTAGGAACATCAAAACATAAAGAAATAATGGAATTTACTGCATATACCTAATCTAATTAACTGCATATACCTAATCCTTTGGCAATGTTTCTAGTAAGAAATTTTGAACAATAGTTATATTTCCTGTGATTAGGCACTGACAATATCAAAATTCAACAGAATATGATAATACTTACCGGCTTTTGTGTAGTCTTCAAGTGCCATTTGGCGTCCCGCACCATACCTTTGAGCTTCACTGATCACGTGAGTTATCTGCTGCTTTTTGGACTCTTTTGTTTCGATACCTGAGCAAAAATATCTAAAAAATTAGCATAATTAATTTCATTTACAGACTGATCAACCTCATCTGAAATTTAGCTTGAGATGTCACCTATTTACTAATTCTATGGTTGGTTCTTGGCATACCATTGATTATCTACGTTAAAAATTGAGATAAAAATTTATGTTCTTCATTCCGAGCGACCAGAAAATACATTCTTAGTACTTTATACATGCTGAATCTTAAAAGTCCCATGTGAATCTTAAGTCTGACTCAGACATCTGTTCCTTGTCTATAAGCTTCTTGATTTGTGCAACCTCTCATACTTCTCAATTCCGTAGGCCCAATATTTTGCATTGATTAGGTCTATAATATGCTATTTGTTATTGAATTCTTGTTATGCTTAGATACACTTAAGCCTCACGTTTTTATCTTCACTACAAGTTGAATTAGTTTGCTGTTATATAGAAATTCCATGATAGGCCAATTATGCTCTGGTAATGTTTTGAAAATAAACTTAACAACATATGTACCTATGACAATAGATACTGGAAAAATTAATTGCTTCTGATGCTAATTTTCAAGAAACAAGATTTGAATTCGACAGTTTTGCTAAATGAAATCGAACATTTTTGACAAATCAAACCACTGGAAAATTTCATACTTGACAGAAACGACATTAAGGACCGTTGTTTTTTCGAATTATCTCATCAAAGTTTGAACACTGATAAATTATTATTCTTCAAAAGGATACCCACCTCCACCAAGAATATTGAGGACACTTGTCAACATTGCCTGATTGTTGATATGCTTAAGTACATGGGCATCTCCAGAACTGCTCTGCCTTTGTTGACTTATATTGCTTTTCTTTAGATTTGTCACTTTGAACAAAACATTTGTGGTAAATTGCAAAGAATCAACTCTTTTATAAAAATAGGTCTCAGAAACTGGTACATGTAAATATATGTGCATATTTTTTATATTTTATATGATTTATGTTCTGTTTTCTATATGTTATCATAATTTTCATATGGCTGTCTAAAGTACTCAACTTATCGGAGCGATTAGTTAGACTAACACAAATCTGAGTTGTACGTGTATACAATCCTCTGTCCTATACATGTATACATGCAAATCTAGTTATCAACATGCAAATATGTTAAGACTGACGAATAAATCATTTAGATGTATTTAGTATTTTCATTATCAATCTAAGTGGGATATTCCTGGATTTTCTTCTTATATCGATTGTAAAACTTACAGGCTTCGACCAAGACTTGTCCATGTCCTTTTGCCGGATTAAGACTAGCTGCTGCTTTGTCTGTGACAACAGGGAGGACAATAGTTTTCAACGGGGTGTGTTTCTGCTTGTATGCAAGTTCTGTAAGAGAAACAACGCCTAAGTTTATGAATAAAGTATCATACATCTAATTTCTAGTCTTGATGCAATTATTTCAAAAGGGGCTTACACCATAGCATTATGGCCTTTAAACTGCCAAAAACAGAACTAAACATTCCAACATTTCAAGAAAAAATGATTTAGAAGCAACTTGCTGCCAAGTTGAAGCTAAGATTATTAGAGCTTATTTAGGCAGGGAATACCTGCCTTTTTCATTTGCTTAAAGCCTAAGATAAAGAGAAAATTTTTTTTACTTACGTACAATTTATTTACATCAATCGTTATTATAGTATCATATTGTACCGCACGCAATCTAGTATATTTCATGAAAGATCTGTGAAAAGAACATTGCCCAAGTGAGAAATGATTCATAATTACTTATAAGGTACCTTGTTTCTTCTTTTTAACTTGCGCTAATTGCAATCGCAAGACTTTCTTTGTGATAAATGTCATTACAAAACCCGTTCCTCCAACCTTTGCATTTCCTGAGCGAAAAACGAGTGTAAAAGAGTCACTTTTAATCGTTGCTTCTTGCGTATCCTGTCTTCCACATAGCTTCTCTGAAATCCCGTCGTGATAGAATTCCAAGAAGTCATCTTCACATTGATTGCTTTCTCTAAAACAAAAAAATCACAACACGGAAAGTGCTAGAATAAAATCTAAATCGTTAAAGGTTTTAAAGATTGCTTTAGCAGGGCTGGGTATATTAACTTAATGTTTTTTGCATTCATTCAGCCAAGGAACGTGAGACCCACGCTATGTCGAGCCCAGAAATACCCCCATTTTAAGCAAATGGAATAGAAATGCTATAGAACAATATATTGTACCCTGGTATTCGAAATAAAAATGCCAGGATTACATAAAAATCTACAGTATTGGGAAAATTCTTGCAAAAACAGGTACAAGTAAAACGTGAAGAAGCAAGTCAACAGAGACTATAATGAATAGTCAACATATATAAATTTGGGTGAATCAATAAACTCTGATTAGATATTATTCAATTATTATTTTTAAATAAACTTTGCCTTCGGTTATAGGGTGGTTGTCTAAGAAAAGAAACGTTAACATCCGGACATGATTGAGTGCTGATGGTCAAACTCAAACTAATATAATTAGTGTTGATGTCAGGTACTTAAAGATACTCAAAACTCACCCTTTAGAGCCTACGTTAAAACCTTTCATGGCTATAATAAAACCACTCTTGTCCATTGCAGAGACTGTCACCTTGCAGTATTCATTGGCAGGATAGGCTTCGGGATAGTTGGGTGAGGTCAGGGCACCAAATGAACTTTTAATGAGCTTAGTGTTTGCATCGCAGATATCTGCAAAAAGAATTGGATTGAAAATAAAATTGCTATACTGCTTGAAACACAGAAACCTATAACAAGACCAAAATATATTACAGATTCTTATTGTTAATTTTGCAGTGTGGTCATCAGTTTTATTTGTTAATTTAGAGATAAAAACATAAAAAAAGATCCTTCAGCTTCTTCAGTGCGATTCATGTGGGATTAAGAAATTGCTATAAATTTTGATTATATAACCACCTCTATCAAAGAGCTTTATACAAAGTGTGAAGATCATGTTTATAGCTAAAATCATGAAGCTATATTTGGTGGGACGTGTAAACTTCATAAAAATGTCATCAATGCTGCACAATGTTTTTTTGTACAGTACAATGCTGTGGCCCACAGTGCTATTGGCATTAGGGCTTGATTAACATTTGAATACATCATTTGCGAAACAACCTGTAAAATAAGCTGAAAAATCTGAGAATTGAATGCATGATTGACAAAGGAAGAACAAAATAGCCACCTGCAGAGCTTTTACATCAGCAAGTACTAAATATTAAAAAAAAAGAATTGCATGAAAATATTCAGAGCAAATGGTGGGAGGAAAACAGAAATCGTAACGCACTGTCCCTTTTGTGCATCAACTATGAATTTTAAAACTGCTGATAGAGAAATTGAGTGAATTAAAGAAACAAAGTGAGGCAAAGACGGTTTTCAGTTGAGCGTGGTTTAACAATTAAAAGTTGACTTCATTGAACAGTTTTAAAACTTTTCAAATTGCATCACCACAAATTCAACAAAATATAATGCAGTCCATTATCGTTGTATTATTCTTACTTTTGCAAGGTGAGTTTGTAGCTTGTGTTCTGCCTTTTTCAAAGACATTACTATTTACAGTATCTTTAATACAAACCCTTCATAATCCTGTGCGTCATTTAACTGTGTTTTGAGCTACCATAGTTACTACCCATGAAGACATTCGCGTTTCAAACTCAATCAATTACCCAAGCTATTTGAAAACATCTTTAAAATTCTCAAAAACATACTTTTGTCGCTCTTATTTTGAAATGTAAAGAAATATAGAGGACGTAATTTAAAAAACATCAATGCCGTTTTCTGTTGCTATACTGGGAACTCTGGATGGGCTTTTTGTCTGATGGATCAGAGGTATGTTTAAATAACTTCTGGTACTGCAAAATTGAAGATTGCGTGGATAAGCGGAAGCATAACATTCTACAGTACTGTTGTATAGATTTGAGAGGTCACCGATTGGTCGAAAACAAGGAACCAATCAATTATATTTTTTTTCGATCCACACCTAGATATAGATTTACTGCTTACCTTTGGTCATTACCCTGTGGAATATGTTTTGTTCCGCATGAATATGTTGAGGAATGAGGAGTATCAGACATCTAAAATCTTTCTTAGTTAGAATTGCCAATGATGGGAACATCCATGTAATTTTCAGTAAGATACTTTTCTTTAGTTTAAGCTTAATAATATAGGACCGTTTGAAGTGCTTCTATAATGGGAATTCTATTCCTTGTTTCTATCGAGTTTACAAAAGATCAACGTATCGCTGCATCGTCTTCTCTAAATACATGGATGTTAAAGAAAAGGGGTTGGGAATTGCAAAGCGACTAGAACCTGAGACTGAATTTGATATCTCTTTTTGATGTCACGTTAAAAGGAAAGCATGTTGAATTCAATGTTAAAAGCAAATTGAAATCTTATTTCATAGACAATATGGTAATCAACTTTTCAATACAAGCAATAGGATAAAGGTTCTCGTCACAAATTTCCCCAATCAATGTTCTAGCCTGAGTAACTCATATTTTCACGTGAAATTACTTATCAGATCTGTTATGATACAGAGCTACTTTCCCATCAACCTGAAATTAAATGTATTGTCACATGTCTATAAATTCGATATCACTTTTTTGAGATGAAATAACACCTTGAAACTGGATAACACAGTAGAAACCTAATTATTTGAGTTGGAGCTTGTTAAAAATTCTCACTTTTTCACAGAAATTACACTTTATTCGATTTATTCATTGGAAGACCTAAATAAAATTTACTTGACGTATACGAATCCCGGTTTCACGAATAAGCATTCGACCTGCTTCCAGGAGCCTTAAAAACATGTATTTACTAAAAATTGAAAGAGATTTGAAATTATATTTATCTCAAACAGTTTAACTATATTTTCGTTGCCTTTTAATGTCCGATTCCAAGATACTCATGGGACCTCCTTTTCTTTGTGATTGCTCAGTTTTCTCTTCAATTTTTACTGCTCGACTAATTGAGCATAAAAAGTAGAATATAATGCTGACGTATTATCCACAGATGAAGAGCGTTTCTAAAAGTACGTCCCTGCAATGATGTCTCCAATTGAAGGTCACAAAAGAATGTTCTTGAAAAATGTAGTTAAAAATGTCACTGAGCGAATGCTAAAATTGTTCTTGTTTATTTTCAGTTGATTATTCAGCTGGACTAAACTGTTGGGATTGTGAGAGTGACATGGATTGGAGCAAATGCAAGTTGCTCAAGACAAAAGAGTGCGTTTGGCCACAGACAAGATGTGGCAAATTCTATACCAAACAGGGAGCTGTGGAGACATACAGACGTGATTGCTTTACGGAGGAGTATTGCCGCGTGAAGCCGCAATGCACATCGCAGTTTTCAAAATGCGAAATTAGCTGCTGCGAAGGAGATGCCTGTAATGCAGCTAATGTTGCAACAATTCCGTTGTGGTTGTGCGTATTATCAGCCATGGGTGTTTATCTAATATTCTGTCTGCAGCAATATTAATAAGCAAAGAACTGATCCTATTGTAGATTAATAATAGCTCTGACTTTTTTGATTTAATGAATATAAATGTAAATAGAAAGCATAAATATAAGTGCCAGGACGGGCATAAGGATGGTGATATGAGAATGGCTGAAATGAAGCCTTTCCTATCAACAGTAACAAGAGTTGCTTTCTTTCCTTGGAATGTTTTTGGAACTATAAACTATGTAGGGTTTAGAAACATTAAAGGTTACTAAAATATTGAGATGGAGTTTAACAAATAGAAAAGAGAGTTGAGAAATACGCGATAAATATTGTGATCCATAAGTCGATTTGAAGATTCTATATTCTTTAAGCGCTGCTGGTATTGAGACGATCTGATGTGATATTATTCAGTGCATATGCTTGGTCATAGAATAACGCATTTCTAAGTTGACAAAGGAATTTGTTAGATTCATCTTGATTCAGTTTGGTTATAGAGAATCAACAGATATAAAAATGCTGATGCCCAGACTTTATCGTGATATGTTTCACACGAATTTCACTGCAAGGTGTTTAAAACACACTCATTTGGATGTAACCAGCAAACTGATTCCTCTTTGATCAACTCAGCATCGAATGGTATTCTATTGGCATGACAGAATGCAAAGCTTGCAATATATAGTCAAGTTAATAAAAAATTGTTTACGTTTGATGCTCATAAAAATGATCGGATTTATAGTGTCTTTCCGACTTTAACAATCGAACATCTTTTCTCCTAATGTAGTAATAAGTTGACAGCAAATTTCACAAATAAAACAAGAATCAAAAATGATTATATTCCAAATATTAAAATATTATTCTTTTACAGCAATAAAACCGAACACAAAAAGGCGAGCTCAATCAAGACACGCTTGGCATTTCATTCAGAAAGTATCACTTAGTATCACTTAGCTGCATTTTTTGATGCAGTAATATCAGCTTTATAAGGATAGTAAATAAGCATGACAAATCTAAAAAGAAAAATGACAGGCAGCTACAAAATACAAGCTCTTCTCTAGAATCTATACCCTTTCTTCAAAATATTTGAAAATGCTTTCAAAAGCCATTTTTCTTCTTGGTATTGCATTAATGGAATCTGAAAACTTTTATTTTCTTGTTAGCTCTAAACTTTATATCAAAAAATGTATAGTGACATTTGGGTGGTAAATGATTTCGGTCTTGATATTTCTATTTATTAAAGTCTACGGTATCTAAGAAAGGAAACCCAAAAGAGCGGACTCACCAACGATCTTTGAAGGCATTCCAGGACTATCAATGGCTACATACTGTATTGAAAACCCTTTGCTTGTTCCATAGTCATCGGAAAAGAACTTGACGCAAACTGTGTTAGTTGTTGACACGATGGAGGCGTTTGAAACTTCATTGCCACAGAAAAGAGTAAATGACTTAACCACAGGGTCACCGCATTTCCCATCAATGATGCGCAAGAAGTCTCCTTCACAGGCAGACTCTGATTTCCTTGTTCCATTCAATTTCAAGCTATATTCAAAGACAAAATTATCAATATTTTTTGCCTTGAGAACTGTAACAATCATCGGTATTGCAGCTGTTCTAAAATTTATATTTACGATTTCAACGAAATAAAGCTTCGTGTCCAGCTTAAGAATGGATTAAGTGCAGTAGTTATCCTGAATATTGGAGATTTTCATAACCGCTCGAAAAGTTTGAGAATTGGTCATGTTATGTTGAAGGGTCTTTCTTTAAAAAGAGCTACTTTATTTGAATCAATATTCTTGGTATGTCATATCCTGGTCACTATTGTTAAATACTTAGTCACCAGTGTAATATCAATGCACTCCCATTGTTAGATACTCGATAGAGCTTTACCTTCCCACCATTTTATCTTGTTTCATCTATTGCATGGGGCAAACTAGTTAAGGGAATAGCCCGGTTGATCAAAAAAATTTAAAAAACTTTTCCTTCTAGAAAGAAATTTTAAAATGGTCATGAAAAAGTCAAAACATAATAACTTAGCAGATTTCGCCTGACCTAATGACAGAGTTGGTTGATGAAACTGGAGAATGAAGAAGTTAAAGAAGGTGAAAAATTGAAAGTGAAAAGGAGGAATAAGAAGACAAGGGCGATAAAGATAAAGTAAAAAGAGAAGAATAAAAAAATTAAAGAAAGAGAAAAAGTAGAAGATGAGTAAAAAGGGGCGAATCAGAAAGAAAAAAGAAATGAAGGGGACGAAAATAAAGGTAAAGAAGGAAAAGCAAGAAAAAGAAAGAAAAAGAAAGATGTAATTGAAAAGATGAAAGAAGGTAAAGAGGAAACCTACTCTGTCAACTGCAATCTTACTACTTTCCCATCGGGAACTGTAACTTGACTCAAACACTCTTTATTATTTGGGTAGTGATTTGGATAGTTTGGCGAAGAAAAACTACCATGTAGTCCAGTAATATTTCCACCACAATTTCCTGCAATAAAATAATTAAGAAGAAGTACATTAATGAACGCAATTCTCACCAAATGAATTCTGAGAGTTGTCTCAAAAAGGTGACAGCGTACGGTAGAAAAGACCGACATCACATTTGCACCAAAACAGTGTTGGTTCCAGAGTAAAATATCATAGATTTTATTAAATCTGACAACACCAAAGCATTTACAGTAAATAAGCAAAATTTTTGAGAGGGAGATGAAACTATTGATATTTGAAAAATATTTGAAATATTTTAAAATATTTGAAATTGTGTGAAGCGTACAAACATTTTTCAGGCATTTTAGGAATAAATGGGAATAAATATTCTAAGAAAAATCGATTTGCTTTCAAATAAGAAGTATCAATTTAAGCCATATTTGTAAATTTTTGCTTAAAAAACTTTCCTTATGATTAATTGCTCATTTTTTTTGTGGACGAGTAACCGATTTACAATATATTAGTTAATTTAGTTAACTTTTTCAAAGGAAACCTACCAAAAGTTTTCAGCTTTTGATTGTTATTACAAGATAAGTGCTCTTAATCAGGAACGATAAATTGCATTCAAACAAAGTTTTAGCTTTATTTTACTGGAGTCTCAGTGTTCATGATCATATCTCATGGAGCGATGAAAACATGACTGATAAGACAAACCTTCTCCAGGGCAAGGATTATGAGCATTACATATCAGCTCTCTTTGCGGCCTCTCGATGGGCTTGCAACGACTGTCAGGGACAATTGCAAATCCTGTGTTTTGAACATACGATTTGCAAAATACCTCTCGTAGCTGCACTCCTCTACCGCATGTAGTAGAACACTGCACGTGAAGAAAAATATTACAGTGAAAGCTTTGAACATGGCCAACTAGAAGCAGGAACACATCGAAATCGAAAATTTGCGAAAGGTATGTGTTTAAATTTGATTTTTAGATAACTTCTAGTTAAATTTGCATCTTGAACATAGAGTTCATCATTTAATCATTTTTTTGAGTTTCATATAAATTTTACAAATTCAGAGATGTACATGCACATAAAAGAGATTTGAGGTTCTTTGCTATTCGTAAACTTAGAGAAAGTGCTAAATTAATGCTTATTTAAGACTGAAATAGCAAAAAATTAGATAGTTTCTTTCATCGTTTATCTAGGCTTTGAGCAATTGGGACTAATTTGAAAACATATTAACAGTCTCTCTAGAAAGAAAAAATAAAATGCTGTAGTATTTGATCTTGTTGAAATTGTTCAAAAAATGCTTCCGTTGATGATGGTCGATTGTGTGTCATACTTTATGCATGGAGAAAAATTTCATCTTCTTACATTGCTCTTCTTTTCAAAATCAAAGTTAATAAAAGCGGACGGTCAGTGCAAAAATTGGTGTCAGTAGCATAATGATACAGAGAGATAATCAAGTTGGTGAAACGGTGGTGACATAAGGGAAGGGAGTTTGAAATCCTCACATTTTATTTCATCAATGGTATTGAGTGAATCTTAACTGTTTCAGGATCTGCTATTTAGGCCTACTTGCTATAAAAGAAATAACAATCATGCATTTTTCAATTTCCCTACATTCAATCATTGGCTTCAAAAGATTTAACTTAACTTGTCTGAGATCCTATCCATTACGAAAGAAATAATATTTTGGAAGCATTTTCGCATGTTTCCTTGCGTGTTTCAGAAAGTGAAAACCGTTGCAACTAGCATCCGTTTACTACGTATGATCGAGCTTTCGGTCTACAGATACATGATCAAGCAGCTTTCTAAGCATCGTATTGGTCATGTTACACAATAAACAGAACATTTCGAGAATGTTATTGCAGCACATTTTCAAATAGAGCTAAATTCACCAGCATTCCTTGATATTTTCACAGTAAAAAAGGTTAGATATATTTAGCATTTTAATATAAAGATTAGTGCAAATACCTGTGGGTTATAAACGTCGTTGCTGTTTGGCAATCATTATAATTATACGATCCATAGTCAAATTAGAGTCATAGATTAGCTTTCAAGTTTGTTTCAATATATGTTTTTGTTATGTTGTATCTTGCATTTCTATCTCATATTGGCTTTCCAAGCACGCGTGGCTGTATATCGATATCAACAGCACATTCACTTTCCTTTAAGCTCTGTTAGAGAAGAGCGTGCTTCGGTTTTTTAAAAGGGAGATCGTATATTTTAGGAAGGTATATTCTATTTTTATTTTGGAGATGAAAATTGATACATTTTTCAAGGTTGAGTGTTTAAGTGTAAATGAGATGGTGTCAATAGATTTTTTGTGGACTTTGCTCCATCACACGACAAAGGCCAGCTTACAGAAATAATATTTAACCTTCTTTTACGATTTCTCACCAGTTGACTTATGACTTGATGCAATTCTCTAATGCACAAAAGAGAATATCCACAACTGGGTTTATATTTTCCGTCGTATTCTTTCGGACCCTTATTCTGACATTTTGTACTCTGAAGACGGTTAGACGAAAAAGCTCTAAGTGGTATTCTCTGTACCGCCAAAAAATTGTTCAAACAAAAGGAATGAAAATTGCACCTTTCCAAATGGCTCTGTGATCCACTTGGAGGGACACGCCTGCTTGTTACAGATTCGTTTCGCGGCAGGCTTTTTCTCAGAATTGCATAAACTGTCAGGAACCAAGAATTCTTCGCTAATTGTTTTGATGCAGAAGATTTCTCTTGACTGAATGCCAGCGTCGCAAGATTTTGTACAAGATTGCCAGTCACTAGCAACCCACCTACAAATAGATGAAAAGAACTCGGAGATAAATTTTATTGTTTATTCTGTAAAGAAGAAGAATTATAAGCAATAACTTGTCAAAATTTATTTAATCGTCTATTCTTTTTCCAGCTTGATAACTGATAAAGTAATTACTGATACTTCCTGATATTACTTAGTATTGAACCATTAAAAGAAAACTTAAGATATCAAAAGCTGTAAGTTACTATAACATAGTATTATGCTGGTAGCATTGGAGTTATTTGGTGGAGGCAGGGTATTTGATTAGCAGGACTTGATATGATCGCCAGAAAATTATACGATCGACACCAAATTATATTGGTAGTAATCAATATAATTAAGAGTGAATTGTATAACCTATAGAAAATGATATGATTGGCAGTACATGACATCATTATGAGACCTTTATATGATTGACAGTACATATCATGATATTATGTAAGTGCATACTTAGCAGTACAGCTTGGCATTTTACAGGCACGCACCCTGGAGACTGGCCTAGGAAGGATGCTACAAAACTTGAGTCCCACTGGAGAACCATCGTCCACACGGCGGCATTCAGGATATAGCGATTTTGTTCCTGAAAGAGCAATTGAATATCTGAGAAATGATTTAACAATTCCAAGACAAAACCTGCTACCCACCGCATGTTGATAGTGAGCAAAAGTGAGAAAAATATTTTTAAAAATCTTAGAGGCAAAATGGCAACCTTGAATGGTTTCTTGTTTTGGCTAATTGGAGATGAGTAGCCTGTCCCTTAGCTGAAAAGACTAAGATAGCAAGCGAATGTTTTAAATTATCTGTGCAGGCAGTTAAATTAAACTACAATAACATTTGCCCTATATTTCATGAGTTATGTTTTAGTTTTGCTTTTGTGAAAATTGCATCATTATGTAAAAGAACTGCACTAGAATGTATCTACTGTGTTTGAAATTCGTTAGGTATACATTTACAAAACAACTACAGCTACTGGAATATATGAATGTTTTGTACTTCGGAGCTATGAACTTTGTACAAAACAAGCAATCATAATGCCATCATTGAAATTAGCACAAAACACGTACCTATGCCACATGTAACACTGCATCCTGTTGAAACCGTTACCCATTCAAATGACTTTGGACGAGTGATCTCAGACTTTTTGTGCTTCAAATCAAAGAACTTGTATCTTTCAAGACATTTGGCGTCCTGGCTGCATTTCTTTTGCAGTACAGCTTTCATTAATTTCCGCAAAGCTTTCAGCTTTCGAAGGGCATTTAGTAAATGGTCTACACCTTTAAATGAAAAACATATTTCTGATTCCGAGCATTTTAATATTGCTTGCCTGAGCAGTATGACTCAGCACATGTGATAAATCTATGAATACACAGACCCAAGACTATATGAAACAGGGCCTCCGACGAAGGGGAGGCCGGGGGGGGGGGGCTTGGCAGGGGGCTTATGGGTGTTAAATTTTCCCTTGGCCCCCCCACTTTTCAGCCTTTGTCGGAGCCCATGTGAAAGCATTTCAAATCCACCCAAATTTTAAACTGGAAGTTAACAAAGAACTGGATACTTTATAATTGCCTAAAAAGCATGACCATAAAAGCCCATTTGGTTATAAGCGCCGAAGCTTATCAAATTTTGTCAACCTAAGCATTCCTTTCATGAGCAAATAAAAATAACACAATGTTGGTAAAGCATTGGTAGCCGAACAAATTAAACCAAAAAGGTTTTGACATCAATGATAGCGAAATGAAGGTAGGAGCAGTAAGCCAAAATGTGATTGAAGATTAGAAAGATTTTTATGAAAAGCTAAGACAATTTTTGTATCTGTTTATACATCTCTATATCTGTTTATGCCACCTTTATATGTTATAAAATCATTATTACCTGTTGAATTGTTAACGTTGCCACCTTTTGTCTTTGCAGTTTCAAAATTAGTGGTGTTTTTATTTGTTTCATTAATGGAACGACTTCCAGCGTCCGTCATATTGTGTGCTACTGTTGCATTGATAAATGCAGTGACATTGCCAGTGTTGTGGAAACTTTTTGTTCTGTTGGCTTTTCGGTCAGTCACATTAACAAATACTGCAGCTGGATTTTGCAACTTGGCGACAAATTTCTCCCTGCAAGACCCTCCATCGCCTTTGCAGACACCACAACGATCAACTTTTTCTTTTGATCCCAGTTCCATATCACAGCCAACACTCTTGAAAACAGAATTTTGAAAAACTTTTATGGTTGGAGTTGAATGAATTTCTGGTCATGCTGTCACAAGAAAGCTAAAGGCACTTTGCACCGTCAGTCAACCGTTCAGTATTAATTATAGGATTTGCAGCGCATTTATGATCGAGAAAGTATTAAGAATTAGCCTATGTTCCGAATGAATACGCAACAATAAATCTATTGTGAAGTCCAACTAATAGGAAATTTTAATGACCAGCAAAATACGTTGGGCATTCTTCCATTATTTATCACTAATAAAGGAAAATATTATTTGCCTCAAACATTCTTTTAAACCTTTTTAGAGGTGGGGAATTCGAAACAATAGCGTCATATATGTGTCCAAAGGTATTTTACAAGAAAATTAAATCGAAGCAAGATTCCAGTAAGCCCGAAGTCCGTGTTTATTGAGTTATAAGATAAAGATTATTCAAAGATAACTCAGATAACTCACAAGTGCTGAGCGTAGTCAGACACAGAGCTTTCGTAGTACTTAAAAGTGAAACCTTAATTGCTTGGGTGATGAATAGTTTGATGAAGATGTTGCTTTTGTTGTAATATAAGTTTAGAATAAATATCGTTGCTCTTTTGTTCTTAATATTATCATGCTGTCCGTAGTCGATATTGGTTTTAAAGCACGCTTAGCTGCATATTGTTGTGTTAAAGTAATTGATTGATGGATCTATTGTTTAGCTCAGTTGGAGTTGGGAGAGGGTGCTCAAGTTGGAGAGTAGTTGGTGATCGAGTAGTTTGAAGTGAAGTTTTCAAGTTGTTTAAAGTTGTCAAGATCGTTCGTTGTCAAGAATGGAATTTATTATAATAATAACTTGTAAATAGTATATATATATATATCGTGTTTATTTCATTGTGGATTTTGCTACCATACACCGACCAGCCTTAAAAAGCACATCATTTACTAGTGACGTAATTAGATATGAGCGTTGGGGATATTCCAGGATATTGTTAGGATCCCACATCAACATGGACTCCAAGGTGAAATATGGTTAGGTAAAAGCTTCGCAGTCATCTCCAGATACAGAGGATGGCCACGTTAAAATAAATTATGGGCCATAAATTGGTCGAAATGTGTAATTAGCTCGTCAAGTCATTAATAAGAATTTAGCTTTTAGAATGGCAATGTTACTTCCTTCAGGCTTGGATTTTTAAACGAAATGATTCATTACAACCAATTATGATCCCTATTATGGACGATGAACAAGAAAAGAGACTTACACAGAAGTGAGAAACCCATCAGGACTGATAAACCACAAGGAAGTAGATAAAAAAGCAATACATGAAAGGATTGAGGCAAAATCCAAGTCTACAATAAACTGCATTAAATAGAATTACAATGCCTAGACCAAAGCTCAGAAGATTGCATGTTTGAAACAATAAGAAAGGCGAGACAGAGGTAGAAAGTCTTGCAGGCCTTGTAACAGGTAAAAACGAGTAAGGGTGAAATGGAAGGGTCTTGAAAGATAAACATAACGTCAACAAGATATAAAGATCATACTCTCAAAATTTCACGAATATAGAAAATAATAACAAGGAAAGAAGAAGCAGGGACAAGAATATTTATCAGAAGAGATAGATAAGTCCTATTAGTTACTAGCATTGAGGAAAAAGATGAGGGGATGGACGTAGGTCTAGAGAATGTCCTATTTTTAGACTGGAAGTATAGAAGTGTCTAGGAAAAATAAAGGTGAATCCCGAGAAGACAATTTAAGAACATACTAACATCTGAACAAATTTAAGATGAGTAGCTGTATAGCATCTTGGGATGCCAACAAACTGAAATTTGATGGAAAGAAAAACAGAAAAGAGTAAAGCTGGTGTTTATTTTTAGATTTGAAACATGAGAGACCTGCTGTATTGATTGTTTTGCTCGCTGTTTTCTAAAATAAACTTCATCTTCAATTAATTCCGGTTTTCTAAAATCTCCGGATATTTACAGTTTCCATTGCAGATAAATGTTTTCCAGATAGCTGAAAAATAGCCAGAGTAGTCCCACTTTAAAAACAAGCAACCTGAAACTCGATCAAACTGCAAAACAATTTGAAAAAATTTGGATTTGAAAGAATATTTTCAACAAAATGCCCGAATATTTTTGAAAGAAACAATTATTCATTTCAAAACCAGGTTTTTTGGACAGGTTATTAGTATGTGAAATTGAAACTGTACCCTACTAGAGTTGAAAAGTTGGCGAACTGATGATGAAGCTGGGAGGGGGAGGGGTTTAGACCTGGAGGGGGGAGAGGTTTAGTGCTTTAACAATGTAAGAAGAACAGACGATAGCTACATGAGAAGCTTAGTATGAGAATGGAAATTGAACAATTATTGGATTTTGGGAAACAGGAAGTTGGAAAAGTAGGTCATCTGGAAACTAGCTTTTTCCAAAACATCCTGCCCCTTTCATCGGTAAAATTGAGAATAGTGTCATCACTGGAAGGTATTTGCCCGATGTCATTAGATCCATAAAGCGCTGGTCAGAAAAATAGTTTTTGACAATTTGACAATTTAATTTGACAATTTGGATGACAATGTGCATTACAAAATCACTGCATCTGGAGCCAGTGTCTTTCCTCTAAAATTGTGCTGCCGTTATTCATCCTTCAAAATCGGTCCCTACAGACTGCAAAAGTTTGGTAAAGGAAAATTATCCATAATTTAAAACATTACAAAGAATCAAAGACGTAAATAATCCATATCATGGCCTTTTTATTGAGTAATCTGGAACGGTAGTTACTGCGCATGCCTTTGGTCTATCTTTTTGACAGCGAGCAGTCAAGTCAATGAAAGACATCTAGATAAAAGAAGCATCAATGCCTGCAATAATTATAAATTGAAACTATGAAATAAGTTGACTTACCATGCATTCACCGGCAACACATTTCCCGGCAAGATTCTCGTCAAACAGATAACAATCAGTTCCGTCAATTGACCGACCGAAATTTTTCAAAATTTTGCGATTATTTTCTGCAACACACTCTAACATGCAAGAACTTTCCATGGGCTTACCTTTTCTTCCTGAATCAAATTTGAATACGTTTTAAAATTATATGAATTCTAGAATAGTAACATATCAGTAAGATAAGAACCCAATATATGAAAAAAATCTAAAGTTCCTTCTGAAAATAGGAATAAATAGAAGATTTAGTAAGCGAAATTGTCAAAAAAATATCACGAATCAGCAGAGAATAGTTTTAAGCTACCTCACTCTTTGCATCAAGCAGCGCAGAGAAAGCTAAAGCTATAAGGTCACAAAAACCAATCTCTAAAATTTTTGAATTTTGATCCCACCAGTGTCTTGACAAACACCATTAAATACCTTGTAATTCACTGCAAAATTAGTTAATATATTGCATGTCTAGTAGAAAAGATCTTTTTGCTTATCTTTCTGTAAAAAAAGAGAGATAAGGACGTACCGTTGCTTTTATTATATGTCCAATTATATTGAATGTCCCCTTCGAATGATCCAGAATGTCTCTTGCACTGCTGTTTTCGAAAGTTCATAACTGAATCAGGGCATGGCTGTCAAAGGAATAAACATTTTTCCATAAATAATGTATACATTTAAATGACATTCATGTAATATAATGACAGGATTGATTCTATGCCGACCTTACTAGATACAACGTTTGAAACCAGAATGCTTTGACACGACAGCTTGTAAACATTTATCATTAATGATGATGGGTGAATCTTCTTGTTGTACAAGGAAATAGATGTTTAGTTGTTTTTCTTAGTGCGCTTTGCACTTGCAGGGAAGGCGGCTTTGATACTCGTACAGGATCATTCTCACAAAACCATCAACAATCCTTATTTCAGCTATAATTGACAACTGTAGCTATTCAAAGTCATGAAACGTGTCATCCTTATTGTTTTACTGCACCAGACCAAGCATCTAATACTGGCATGCACCATAAATTTTTTCACATGACTATATCTATTTATTGGGAAAAACCATCAGAAACTGGTATCAGAGAGCTTTTTGTGCCAACAAAGTTAAGGATTTTTTTACTGGTGGGCTATAATTTTTTGGAATTGTTCACCTAAACCAATTAAATATCTGCAGTGAACACTGCAATAATGTAGTGTAATATTTTTCAATGCGATATAGAATTTATATTCATTTTGTGTCACTAAGCATGTACCAGTTTAGTCATTGAATCATTGTGCTGGGTTTTGGTCTGTTTATGTAAAAAATCTTGCATCCGGATCAAGAAATGATCCAGAAAGATCATTTTTCTGAGATTACTGTCACCGATCTGTTTTAAAGTGGTCAATGATGAGAAGACAGAGCTACATATTATTTAGTTGATGCAACTGAGAAACGGCTTGTCTTAAACAACGCAGCTTTCTTTTATAACTCTGGTTTTTATGCTTCTGGTCAGCTTTTTTAATTTAACCTCGTCACGATGTTTAGTTAACAGAGAAAAACATTTGCATGAATGATAATGGACTATGATAATAATGATTTATGTTACATTGCATTTCCAAAATGCACTTGCTAATTATCTGAGAGAATACAAAGCGCCAAGAACTTTAAAGAATCAACTCTTACTTTTTTGTTGCAAATCGTGTACTCCTTTGAATCTCCCTCGCAGTATTTGCCGCCACGAAGAGCTCTATGTTTGATATTATGAGATAAATAAAAAAAATTATCAATAGTCCTATGAAATTTTATCTTATTCTGTTTTGCTGAATCATAAAAATGTTTTTTTGACGTTACTTTTTATCTCTAAGACTTTTAAGGTCCTTAATTCACGAGAGTCCTTTGGGCTCAGGTTGATTCATTTTCAGCCACACCTGAAGCAAGTTTATCTAGGCATATCATGGCAGTTCTGATTAATTGTTTTTAAAACTTAACACATAATTTTTGTAAAACCTTTAACAAACTTTCGCAAGAGCTGAAAGATGAAAGAAGTGAATGGTAATTTAGTACTATTTCCTTGAACACTTTACATTGTAAAAAAATTTAAGAAACTTTTGAAAATGTAAATAGGGATTTTTATTCAATTATCAACAGAGAATAAGATGTTTTGGAGAATTGCACGATTGCTTTTTGTTTTTGTATAATCGCTGTCGCTAGCAAGGAGTACAAAGTGTAATAAGAAATTTGCCTAAAAGCGTAATTTTCAAAAATGGCCTAAAAATCCCTTACACAGGGTTGTGACATGTTCTTTCGCGATATGCAATACCTCCTCCACAAGGCCTTGAGCATTGTTTAAACTCTCCCCATGATGACCAACCTCCATCAACAACAGAAGCATCAGCAACACGTTGCTCTACGCATCTACCATGCTTGCACCACTGTGATCAATGAATAAAAACAGATGAGGATGATAAGAATAGAAAACGGGCTCGCAGCCAAGGGATGGAATGGGGTGACAATGCCACCCCTGGAGCAGAAGAGTGCTAGCTATTTGCCACCCATAGAATATTGTCTGTACATTTTTTAATAGGATTTTCTTTGTTGTCATTGGTTTGCCGTGACAATTTGAGTCTAGCTAAAATTGGCGGGAGAAAAATTGCTAGTTGGGGTCTCTTATTACCCGTGTAGGACTTACGATTGTGCCTGGCGCTCAAAAAATCTTCGCTGCCAAGCAAATAATTGGCGCTACTAGGGCGCTTCTCGGAAAAATTGCTGAAACAACTACCTGCAACACGGTTGTCAGGGCATTTCAAAATCGCAAACTATGTGAAAAAAAATTTTGTGGACAACATACTATAGTGCAGTAGACTCCACTTTCAGTCACTCCGCTTAAAGTCACACTTCCAAACACTTCAATTTGCAAATTAGGCAAAACTCTTCCATTTTAATCCGTTTACAGCCACCCTCCATTTACAGTTGCAAGCTTTCAAGCAACATTAGGTGTGACTGTAACCGGAGTCTACTGTACATAGACTAGCAAAGGTTTAATCAGTGGCTTTGAAGTAGGAGTGTTGTGTTCTGTTATTTAAACATAGGTATCCTGTCGCTGTGTACGAAGAATGCCGGTACTCTTTTGATGCTTTGTAGGTAGTTTCATAGCATCTGCTACGCCCATGGGTAGTTCTACTTCATAAACTTGAGTCGCTTTTGGAATGGAAACCGTTATAAAGTTTTCATTATTAACTGATGCGATGATCTTGGAACCTTTCACCTACAGCATCTGAGGGCAGAAACGCCGAGCCGCGAAATTTAGTTGTTTGTTGCGACAAAGATAGTTCTTCTTTGCTTACTTGCTTTTAGGATTTGAAATTTCTTTAATTGGAAATTGTGGTGTTATTACGCTGCTAAGTATTAGTTTAGGTGACACGATTTGCAAGATCTTTTCAGTCACGAAGTGCACAGCTCCATGCACGTTGGAGCGCTAGAGTACGTGCTGAGGTATCTTCATGGTAGGAGCACAGGGCTCTGATATGCGACTTCAATTTTTTAGTCTAAAACTTTTACAGCGCTGTCTGCAGTGAATGCAGTGAGAGAGGACCTTAAGGATGTGCAAACTTAACTGAGGCTCTATGCGTGAAAATGGTTGCTGATTTCCAAAAAAAGCAAACTGAATACACTGAGGTCAGCAACATTCCCCTTCAGTGAGTCATAGGCGGTCAAAGCTTCAAGTATTCAAGAATCGTTGCAGCTGATGGAGGTGGATGTTCAGGAAGAGGTCTTGTGCACTGGTTCAGAGGAGGTGGAGGTGGATTGTGCACTGGTTCACATCATATTTGGAAAATCGTAAACAATTCTGCAGGGTGTATGGCACCTCCTCTGATGTGAGGGGAATAAATTGTGGAGTTCCCCAAGGCTCTTGTCTTGGTCTACCTTTGTTCCTGATTTACATCAATGATTTGCCTTTTTCCTTGCAAAAATCTCATGTCAGCAGGTATGCTGATGACACGGCCATTTCCCTCTCTTCAAAAAGTATTGGTGACCTTCAAAATGACCTAAACGTAGATCTTTTGAAACTACAGGATTGGCTGCATGCAAATAAACTTTCATTGAACGTAGTGAAAACGCAGTCACTTGTTATAGGCTCTGGTCCAAACATCCGTAAGATCGAAAGCCAGCCTGATGCTCCACCATCTTTTTCTTTTTCAATAGGTGATCAGAACATTGAAATGATCACCAACACAAGATACTTAGGTGTTCAGATAGACAGTAAGCTCAACTGGGACAAGCATATCGATACTATCAAGACCAAGGCTAATCGAGCCCTTGGACTTATTAAGTATTCTAAGAAATATCTTCCATCTGACATCCTCAACAAAATGTATAGAGGAATTGTTGAGCCCCATTTGAGCTACTGTTGTTCCGTTTGGGGCTGCTGTAATGAATCAAAGCTTGACGTGTTGCAAAAAATCCAAAATAGAGCTGCCAGAATTGTAACTAGCAGCCCATACGATGCGTCTGCTGCTCCGATAATTCAGAATCTTGGCTGGTTAACCATCAGAAATCTTGTAAGAAAGGAGACAGCCACGCTAACTTACAAATCTCTAAATATGCTTGCACCAGACTATTTGAGAAAATTATTCGAAAAATGTTCGGATGATAGAGAACGGTTTCTGCGTTCATCAGAAACTGATCTTAAGATACCGCTGCTAAAAACAATAAATGGCCAAAAGGCTTTTTCTTATCGCGGTCCAAAACTGTGGAATAATCTAGAAAGGGCTACCAAATTGGCCCCCTCCCTGAAAACCTTCAAAGAACAACTTTAGTCGGGGACAACTTTTATTTCATCTTTACGTTCACTTTTTATAGCCTTAGTATTATTAGATATTGTAAATTAGGTTTGATTGGTAAATTTCTTTTGTTACTAGTATTTTAACATAGTTATTAGCTCTTATTTTATTCTTTTAAACAGGTCAGGTTGAAAAACATATGTATGAACCTTTAACCTGTATAAATATTATAAAATAAAAATAATAAAAAATAGACCCCGAGCCTCTATAAAATTATGCAGCGAATAATTTCTTGCTCTGGAGAAAATAGTGGAGAAGCTTATTCTTTTTCCTCCGAGCGGTGTGCAAGATCTTCTATCGATGTGAAGTGGCCAGGAAGCGAGTTTGCAAAGACAGATTCAGCGCCGATACTCGCAAATTCTTTTTAATCTTTAAAAGTTGCAATTACTACTAGCTTCACATCAACACGTAACGACTTTGAAGAGTGCTTGTTTTCTGTATTAAAAAGAAAATCTTGATGGAAAATACAACAATTGAAAGTTTTCCAGCTGAATAAAAATTAAGAGGGTTAGAATTGTTTCATTACTGAAGATAACTTTTGTTTCTTTGTTGCCACCAACTCAGTTTATGGATCGTAAAGGCCAATCAAACTGTGAGACAGGCAACATTGACAGCAAAACCAAGATTGTGCAAGAAACTACAATGACCACATGCTTCGGACTTTTGGCATAGCCTGATTGTCGTTCAATCTAGCTGTTTTTGGAATATCTTACTTTGTTGGCAAATGGGGCCGGAAAACTCCCCTTAAGCGTGAGAACCACTAGACTGAAAGTTAATTTTCTGGATCTGATAAAAAGATTTAGCTTCCTGCATTGCGCTTTATCATAGTGATCGTAGGGGTAGGAGCCTCGACCAGGTGAACAAGAAAAGGGCGTGGCCAGTTTATTCCACGCATTTACAGGTAACAGTTTTACAAAATTTTATTGTTGTTAAGGTGACATCGCGTTAAGTAAGCAAAGTAAATATTGGTTTTCTTACTTTGTCTTCCCCGCAGGCAGTTCCATCTGCAGGAGGCTTGCCTGTTCTTACACAAGATGTCATATTTGGCAAGATACATTGCAGTTCTACACACACCTACAATTGAGATTAAAAATTACAAATTACAAAGATTTATTTGAAATAGCTACAATCCCTGCGAAAGATTTTGGAAAACTGACTTCAATTTTTCGCGGGTAGATTTATCAATCTTTCTATCTCCCTGCGAACAATATTGGTTTCCAATAAAACAACGTACAAAGTTAGCAATTCTCTTCTTTCTTTTGACATGTATTATGTTTTCCTGATCTTTAAACATTGTATTGTCGTGTAGAAGCTAGAATTGGTAATTGTTAAACAACGATATTTTTTTGGTTTTTGTAAGTGAATTTTACAGGAATTCTAGGTGGAGAGAAGTACTTTTGAAAGACAGGGCCATGTGCAATACCTCAAATAACAGACCTAGCAGAGATATTCTAAGAGCTGTGATTAAGTTTATTTTGTAAAATTGCATTGAATATCATTGTTTACCTCCTTCAACTTACTACAAAATGTCATAAATTAAATTCTATAGATTTAGTACAGACTCTAATTGATTACTATATACGATACTACTTATTTAGAGCAAAATTTCACTATAGTCAGAAAAATCCCTACATTTCATAAGCAAACCAATTGTTTGATAAACAACATATCAAGGGCATACCCCGGCATGCCTGTTCATTTACTCTAACAGAAAATATTTTGTACATATACCTCATCTATATCTCCAAAATAACATCCCTTAGCACCTTCTCCGCCAAAAAGCTCGCATTGTGAGACAATATCGTAAACTGTTCCAGAGTTTGGGAACGAAGTGACACTGTCTTGCCTCTTTTTGGAAGGGGCGTCATTAAGGCAGTGCGACTGTTCAGTTCTGTAAAGAAATCGGATACAGGCCGGATTAGATTGAATTGAATTCCATAAATAAATGTTTTAGCACTACTGCTGCAAATTGTGAATTACAGAAAAAAAGCTTTTATTGTACCGTGCTTTAAATTTGAGTAATTCATTAACAACGCAGGCTGTCATACCATGAAGTCAAATTGGAACAGTTTCCTAACATGTTGTAGCTTAAACGGTTGGAGCAATAGGTTTCTCAATACAATTTCAAAATCTAATATTTGTATGGTATTATCGAGCCAAGGATAGAAATATTGAAAATTAATAGTCATTCATAGTTGTCTTAAAGCTATAGATTGCTTTGGACAAACAATTTGGAATTTTAGGTTATGGATTTCTTAAAAAGTTAGTTTTCAGAGGATTTGCGCAGTGTTTCAAAGTTTAGCGAAAGTCACCAGTCGTGAATCAGTGAAAAGCAATTATGTGGACAAATACTAATTTTGTACCTTAAAAATTTTTGCAAATGATTGACACTGCAAGATGACCAAAGGAATGCTCCTTCGCCGTAACCAGCATTTGGCTTCATCACTCTGTTTTGTGCAAAACACGACGTGCCAATCATGTCATGCTCCATTCCCAAACTAAAAGCAAAAAATAACAGTAAGAAGAAATAACAGTAATTTTTATGAAGTTATAGCAATTTGAAGAAATTGTAGTTTTTGATGAGAATTATCCTTGTTGGTGTTTCTGCAAGAATGTCATTATACAGGAAATTGAGCCAATGGTGATCAGCAAGGTTGCCAAGACAGGTAGATATAAAGCGACATAGGACAAAAACGTGAAGACAAGGAAGAGTAAAGGTAGTCATCGCATGAAAAACTCAGAAGCTTTTATGGTATCAGGCTTAAATGAGTTGAATACAAATTATTTTTGACTTTAGCGACTAATCTCTGTGCTCATCTGAGCTAAAGTAAGATTCCCTGCCGTCAAATTATGCATGTTTCAAGGAACAATTGCCTGATGATCGCAATGAACGTGAAACTCGGAGTAGCAACTTAACACTGCCCTGTCTATATACCGAATAGTGTGAGCAGCTCTGCCTATATAGCAACGAGCACTTTATGACAGACCATCAAACAGAAATAAAAAGGAAAGTTTTCCGTTGAATATAAAAATCATAGAAACTAAATTCACTCATGTATTTAGGATCATTTGTATCAAGTGGTTTTGGAAAACACTTGAGGTTATTGATCTAGTTAAAAAGTTTGAAATTCCAAATGGTATTTGATGTTTCACATTTGATGGTTTTGTCCTGTCCTGTGATGGTTTTTAATTAACAGCACATCCCAGCAATTCATATTGACATTATTGATAAAAACGTGTCATCATTTTTTAAATATCTTACAAAACCCTGGAAATTTTGCAGAGTCAAAAAAACTTTACGGTCGCACGGCCACTGACCAGAAAAAGCTCCACGAAAAACACTAGAAGCTCCTATGACACGCTCAATCCACGCCTAATTTATATTGTTTTGTGAGAAAGATTTGCCTTCTGGAATGTTTTTGTCTAGAGGAAGGTTAACAACTTTTCTGGACTTTAAAATTTTGAACACATCTTAACAATACAGTTTATTCCTCCTGAATTAAAATAAATCTACTTGCTGTCTACCATCAGAGCAAATAGATGTTCATTTTATGCTTGCATACCTATGTCCAATATGATGAGCAATTGAAAAGCCGGTGATTAGGCCATGGTCTTGAATTACTGCCACCGAAGAAGGAAACCGACACATTCCGCCAGTGTAGGATGCCCCTAAGGAGGAGGTGAAGCATTTGTTCATGTGGAGAATTTTGAGTAATCTTGAAAACTTAGGGAAGAGAAAAAGAATAACTTTCGACAGAAGTCCTTCACATTGATTTTCTACATTCTTTTGTTTGAAAGAGCTCAAGTTTTTGAGAATTTCCATTTATAGTAGAGGGACTTATTTAGCTGAAATTTTACAACCACTATGATATAAATACACCAATTCGACTAACAGCCTCATTTTAAAAAATTCTTCAGATTCTTTTGTACAAAATTTTTGACCTTAGAGTCGGATTGAGACCATAATCTACTTGGAAGTTTTCATTATGGTAATGCTCACGATATTGATTTTATAACGACATAAAGATGAAAATTTCATAATGGATTAAGTTTCCCCCCGAAACGATATTTGCGGTCAAATCCCTTGCAAGTTTTCAAACTTCATTTCTCCATAAAATCTAAAATATAAGCTCAAACAATATGAAAATTTGTATTCGGCCTAAAACTATGGCGATAAAACCATATCTGAGCTTATGAACTATATCGGTGTATTGCTATCTTCCATTAAAGAGGGAAGAAACTATGATATTGTATGGAAATTAAATGGAAAAATTTGATATGAAAGAGCTGTGGAAACTGTTAGGCCTAGGCCTTGTCAAGATAAAATTAACCTAATCATTTTTCTTAGTTCTGTTTTCTTTTTCATTTAAAAACGCGATAAAGTCAGCATAAAAAGTTGCGCAAATCGAATTCATGCAATCAAAAGTCTAAAAAGCGAAGAATCAAATTTTCAGCTTACACGGTATCCCACAATTGAAAAAGACTGCTGCCGAGGTTGGTCAGCAATTAGCGACCAAGATTAAAAAACTCAGTGGAATAATGGCGAACAATGAAGCCAAGATAATTAGAACAAAGTGTTTTAAGTTTTCAACTTTATTTTGCAATAGACATGAATGGATATGAATATGATTAGAATTAGAACTTACAAAAGGGTAACCAGCATGCCCCCCCCCTAGCCAAGCAATGAACAACAAACCACGAGATGACAGCAAAATAGAAATTATAGCATATGCAACTGTTTTTTCAAAGTATTAGACCGTTGGGAATTTACTTTTGTCGAGATTTTTAGGAAACAAATTTGTTTTTTTTTCAGGTCACGAGTTACTTTGAATTTTGTACATACCATTGTAGTCACAAGGCTGCTCAATATCCTTGCAAATGTCATATCTAAAGAATAAAAATCAATTCTATATTGTCTATATTACATACATGTATAAAAAGTTATCCATAATATTTTCTCAAAATCATCTGACAGAAAGATTGCTGTTCGCAGTTCTAAATGCAGTTAGCCTATGCTAATTTATTTTAAATCAAGATACGAAAAAAGGGCATTTTATGAATTTTTTTTCGTTTCCAGTTCGGATTTTTCTTCTACTATTATTGTCCTTGTCTGCGCGTAATTCAGCAGTTCATTGGGATATAGTTAGTTCAAGTCAATCCTGCTGATGAATTAGCCCCCCTCCTCCCCACCCCCGAGCAATTCTGACTACTTTACATTAAAAAAGTGTTCAGAACCTTTTGGTCATACCTTTCACGAAGAGGACTTGTATGCCATTGGGAAAGTTAGCCATTTTTAGAGTCCGTTTATTGAACGAATAAACTAAGTAAAAACGCCTGAATATTTGAAATACCCAATTGCCAAATTTACTATATGACAGTTTAGATTGCATTCTTAATACTAGGCTTCGTAGAGCATAAATGCAAAAAACCAGTACGAAATCGCGGTAGTGTATAAAAATGAACTTTTATCAGTGGCTTTGTACCCAAGCGTTGTTGTGAAATCTCTATTCCCCAATTTGACGACGCTATGAACATTTTTCAATGCTTGTTATCTACCAATCTGGCTGGTTGCATTCTTTATTTTAAGCCTTCATTCTAATTTATAATATTGTACAGCAAAGTTACAGTTACTTTTTGAAATACGGACACAATCTTCAATAAACAGGGAAAATGAACTAACGTGATTCTATTGTTATACAAATATGTCTCTAGGTAGGATGTAAATATATCACTTTCGCAATGACGTGGAAGAGGATATGGAAGCGAGGCGCATAACCCAAAACGAGAAAAGTGATGTTCCGACCAAGACATACATTCCAAAATTTAGCTTTATACTTTAGTATCGTGTCTAAGCACTGACCTGGTGAGAAGTATAGCATAATCAAAACCTTCTCCTTTTGCTTCGAGCTGCTTTGACTGCTGCCAAGCCCATTTGCCAAATGATGCCAAAGTGTTATGGGCGTGATGATTGATGATTAAATTCTCCTTGTAGGACGAAGAAAATCATTGGTCACAGAAATAATGCAAGTTCTAACACACCACTGGTGTAAACCGTGGTAATGTAGTCAATCTAAAATAACAATAAAACCAGCAGTGGTGTAGCTTGATCTTCCAGACTGGGGGGCGGGGGGTCATGAGTAGTAAAGTTTAACGACGAAAACATAGATAAAGAGAAATGTTGGTGCTATTTCACTGATCGATAGACGCTTTTACAGAAAAACGGAGAATTTTTTCACCATCCAAAACTTTTATCTACATCTACATCCCCCGTTAGCTACCCCCTGTCAACCAACCATTGAATCACCTATCTGATAGGTCTTATCGTATGGCGATAGATGTTATTCCCATACCTATAGCTCAATCTCCATTCAAGCGAATCTTGGCGAAAGCCACAACAAGCAAAGAGAGAGCACGCGCACTTGATATTTCGCCTCTACAAGCTGGTCGCCGCGTTTCGCTTTGTAGCTGAACTTCGTTGAACTTTTCAGAATCGCCAACGAAAACCTAAATAATTTTGCGTAGGGTGAGCTTCGAATTTAAACAGTTGTTGGTGCAAGCTGTTCAAGGCCAATCTTTTGACCTCGCAGAAGAAAACGTCACGGGAGGGAAGTGATGGATCTCCTATGTCAGATTATCTTTACTACACACACTGGCTGAATTACTGCAATACCAATATGCACACAATACCTATACTCACATTTTGGTACACGATTATTGGTGTATACATATATCGATGTATCGATGTCACAATTACAATATATATCTTATCTACAGACACTGGCTAAATAACCGCAATACCTATATGCACACCGCTCTTACACTTACGTATGAGTTCGCAATTATTTGTTTACACATAAATTTATGCCTAACCATTGTCCCTTCATTGGCACTGTGAGCTCGTAGTATATTCTTATTGAATACATTATATATATATATATACCTCTATGGCGAGGCTACATGAATAAACTGGATACACATGAACGTGTATATCTCGTTCTTTTCTATAGAACTATAAAAGACAACATATATACATGTTTGTATATGTTATATATAGCAGTATAGTATATCTATACTGACACACGCCCCTTTCTAGTTGGGCACACTATTCTAACAACGAACTAGATGCCGGATCTCCTAACGACACAAGATTTTGTGAGCGGGCCGGGTGTGATTTGGTCGAGGTTGGTATTACACTGCACTCTTATGGTTTTTGACAAGCTGTGCTATATACACTTAGTGAGCAAAAGTATTGCACAGGTACTTCAATCATTATGGCTCCATTTTTGTGATTTTGCAAATGTCGATATTGTTTAGAAATACGCAAAAATCAAGAATATTCTTGCATTTACTATTTTTAACATCAAACCTTGATAGATTTTCTAACATATTCCGGTTAAAAAGTCATCTTATAACTTTAATGAATCTTGCTTTGGCAACTTGAATTTTGGTTCGCTAAAATATTTTGCTGCAGTGCCGCCATTTCTGTTTCAGCCTGTGCAATACTTTTGCTCACCAAGTGTATATTTTTAGAAATACACTCGTCAATTCTTTGAGCAATTAACTCTATCGTCTGATTCAGTGACTAGATTTTGCATTTCAATACCACGTTCATTGTTCTGTTCTGTTGAGTTTTAAGTTTACAATGAGGCAACACCTTGTGTTGGGCAAGAATATTGAGATTATTGAGGCTCGGCAAAAAATTATATATTTTCGTAAAAAAGTGTGTTATTTGCAATTTTGCAACATTTCAAATGATACTTTGAAGGCTGTGTTACCTGTGATGCTACAAGAACGAGGACTTTGACGATAACCATATTCACTGAGTTTGGTCCAATGCTTGCATCTCTCAAAATGTCGTGTGCCTAAAAGCCAAAATTGTCATCAAATTATCCTACAATTTTTCTATTAATCAAACGAAGAGTAATTAGATTTCCTCGATGTATTTAATATTAGTTTGACTAACAACGCGCATGTAGCAATATTTTGATGCACATTTTTACTTTCAATTTTCATGATTGCCATTGAATGCCCTAAATATCAACACAGCAAGGCATGCATACAATATTTCCAACTGTCAGCGCATACTGTCGCGCAGCATCTAGGCCGTAGTGTTGCGCCATCTTTTGGTCAATGACAAGCAGCGTCTCTACTGTCTTCTCTATAGATGCATCTCCGGCGTTCCTTTTTTTTCGTACTTTCGGACTATCTACGAGGATAATATAAAGAATAATATGACCAGGCAAAATGAACTCATATCTCATTAGAGAGACTTGCAATATAATCATCCTTGTAACATCATCTGGATAACCCAAGAAAAGCATTAACAAAACGTTTTCGTCAACCACAGTTTGTTTAAATATGTTTTTTTAAAATCAATGACAAGAAAATCTTTGTTGCTCGTCGTCGCTTGAAAATTTTATGAAGGAATTATATCCTAGTAAGAAATTCGGGTAATTGACGTTTTTGACCGCATTTGTAGCTGATTATTTGTTCTCAAGGACACGATTTTGGAAATTTAGCAACATCTAAGATCAAAAGATAATTCTCTTAGAAATATCAATGCTAATCGTTCATAATTATTCTAATGTCGATCACTGTAAAAAGGTTGTGGCATCTATGTTGCAACGGCAAAAAAGTCAGGCCAATCTTTCATCCATAATTTAATTAACTTAAATCTTTTAAAGGATGCATAATTGTTCGACTCGAGATTTTAACCAAAATAATTGTCCGTAAAGTTTATAGAGTAAAGTTTATTAGTACATAAAGAGATATTCAATAGATTGTCTGATCCAAATGCACAAAAGCTTCTATAAATCATTATGAATTCATTATAGAATCTCAATTACAGATATTCCAATGTTTCAAAACACGTTAGTCTTGCAAAGAGACTGCTTCCTGGGCCAAATGGTTTTTAAACATGTTTTTTCTGTGTGCTTTTGTTTTGAAAAAAGGGACTTTTTCTTCAACAAGCAATAAACAATTTTGATATTACAACAACTTCCATATAAAAACATGAATAATCTCTGAAATGATGGAAAAGTTTTCTTGATTCTTGCAAACGTGCTAAGCTGATATCTTTATTATATTTTTTTAAATCATTATCAGCTTTTAATTCTCAAAACACATTTAATTTATCAGAAAAGTAGTCACTTTCTGGAAAAGTATTTATGAAAATATATTAACAATTTCTTACAATTTTGCAAAAACTATTATATTGTGACTCGTACCTTGAATTTTAGTGCTAGTTTTATTGCTGTTGTGATGAAATCTGATTTTGGGTAACATTCTCTTTATAATGACATGTGCACCGTCTAGGCCCAATTTTTGCATTGGCTTTATCAAATATTGATCTGTTTCTGTGAATATGATTCCCTCCTAGTAATTAAAAGAAAAACGTTATAAAGGAAAATATTAGCAGATAAATATTTAATGGCAGATAAATATCTTATGATGTATGGGATACAGATATAAGTTTTGATCAAGAATCGGCAATGTTTTCATTCAATTAATAGTTGTCTAAGTCGTACAAAGTCAATTTTAGTTCACACTTGATCAAGATCAGAAACTTTTTATACATTTTGACCATTCCTGCTACCAGTTGGTGTTACCATAAAAAAACCTGTTGAAAAAGAATTTGAAAAATTCGTGTATTTTCCAGTTAAAGGCCTAACATTTATACAACACAAAATCAAAAATGTCTACCAATGCAACAACAAAAAATTAGAAAAGTATAGTGGCAAAAAGTGAATTCAATAAAATGCTGCAAGAATCCTATAACAACTGAGCTGAAAAGACTCTAATAAGAATTTTGAAAACAAATACAATACTCTCTTAGAACCAATTTGGACTGAAGAGATTTATTTTTACTGAAAAATGTTTCGTTGTTTCTGATGTTGGAAGAAACATGCTGTTTCATTGGTGAATGAAACTAAAGCAGAAACTATATGTTTATCAAAGGATTTTTTACCATTCCATTGCCTTTTGACAAGGACACAAAAGATTTTGCGTCGTCTGTTAGCTTTCCTTTGTAAAATCCAACAATTGGATGTTCAGGTTTTAATGAATTTGCGTTGGTCCCAGTCATGCTCCAGACAGTCCTTGGTGCTATGAAGTTATTAACAGTATTCATCCTCGCATTGAATGTCTTGTTAAATGCACGAAAGTGGATCGTAAATTGTTCTAAAAGGCTTGGTTGGATGGCATGCTGACTGGCTCCACTTTTCATGTGTGTTAAAGAAGGATATATGATTTCTAAATCTGAAAGAGATAATGACTCATTCTAATAAAGGGTGAAACCAGCCTTTATACATTTTAATACATTTTACATTTTCAAGCTTTCTTTTCAAAACTTTCCTTAACCATGTCAAACTATTAACATGTCACTTGATAACGGGCTATGCTCGAAACGTCGTTAATTATTCTAAATAAATTTTCCTGGTACAATTTACTTACATTGATCGTTATTCAAACTATTAACGATAGCTAACTTATTGAAATGTTACATCACCAGCATACCTATGAAAGGCTTTCATTACATGATTGATACGTATCAGACAAAGAAGGTTGAAAACTGTGTCGAAAAACAGAAAGGATAACTTTGCTCTGTGCTTTGGATCTCTCAGATAAGCTAATTCTCTGGCAAGAAGTCTGTTTGGTCTTACTGTTATATTTATGAATGATGACGGTTCAAGCATAGGTAATAAATAAGGTTAGAAAAATTAATGGTCCAGTTGGAATTCTCAATATGGTTAGCAGCTATTCTAACTAATGCGGATGTTTTCTTTGCTTCTTTATTGAGGAAATTATGCTCCTATTTTGCAACTACATCAGCTTAGAAATATCAAAGTCTTCAATTTGAAGGCCAAAAATTGTCCATAAACCCAAATGTGGTTTGCAGAGAAAAAGAGCTTTAACAAGGCATGTGGATTAATCACATCTTTTCTAAAGATAAAAAGGACATAAAATTCAAGTTATTAGAAATTACTGCAAAGACAATGAGGCTTTGAAATAAGAGTGATCTTGTTACCTTTTTCAACATCGCTGGACTCTGATGCGGTATTTGTAGGAGGGAACTTAATCTATAAATTGAGATAGAAAACGTTAGCAAATGAATAATACGACAGTTTGAACAAAATTGTTGATTTTTATCATTATTTCTATTACTATAGTCTTATAATAGCTGTCATACATCTTTAGCAATGATACTAATTGGGGACACTATTTAGCCTATTTACTATTTCAATTATGCAATGAGTTAAATAGACTAAAAAAATCTAATCATACATCAAAGAAACATCAGTTATTCTTTACAATACTTGCATTATCCATTGCCGTTATCGGTAACTATGCTCGTTAGGTCTGACTTTCTCAAACGTAGGGAAAGAATCTAAACTAGGATCTTTCCTGTCACACATACCTAACTTAGACCAAAGTCGAGGCCCAAAATATCTTATGGAATATTGATGATAAAACTATCTAACAACATAGGTAGCATTTTGGCTTTGTGAGCAACGACTCTGTCCTAAATCCTATGGCTGCTTTTACGTCAGTATGCAGAAAGGATTAATACAGGGAATTGAATGAGTATATATAAAGGTTAACAGTTCTCTTTATTCAAGCAATATGTTTGTATGAAAAAAAATGGTTTGTTGTAAATCTTACCATGAGAAGGGCGATCAGTGTTTGCTTGAACAGAAGGCGAAGCTGCAATTCATGTTTACGGCGTCCTTGCATCTCTTTCCCGTGTCCAATGATGATTCAGGACTTGAAGACGATCAGATTCTCAAATTGCAGCATTTCTTTCCAAGGCAAAAGGTTTTGACTTTTTGTTATAGCAATCTTCTGCGCAAATAATGCAACATTAGATATCGTGTTTGTTTTTGATATCTCATTAATTGCAGTCAGATAAAAGTTGATAGTGTAACTAAAGTACAATACCAGTTTGCCAACGATGAAAGTTCATTCAAAAACTACAACTCTCTGAGATATAATACGTTGGAAGCATTCGGATAAAAAGGCCCATATAAGAATTATGCCATGTAAATAATGGTCATCTATGATGATAAATACTTTGGCCTGCACAATTTTCGCTATTATCTTTTACTGCTAAGTATGCTTTCTCCATCATTTAAAAGATATCATTTAGTGATACCCTCCCACTGAAATCTTATAAACACCTTCTCCTGAAAGACATTCTTTATGAACAACATCTCAACATTCTTTTTATGATAAATTTAAATTTAGAAAAGGAACATTCTTGAAAGCATAGATTTTTTAAGATGTAACATTAGCGAAACATTAAGGATGTCCATGGTGAATATGTGAACAATTTCCGTTGTATATCTTAATGTTCGTGAAAAATGCTCGCAGATCAAGAGATCACTTAGGCCGGGTCTTTCCAATGCGGCTTACAACGAGCAATGTCATAATAATGGCTCACCTGTAGCTTAGTAATGAATTAGCGACATCTGATCAGATTTTTCAAAATATAAAATCAAACATGTTGTGTTTCTCTTAATATCAGAACTCAAGCTAACTAAGCCATCTCTGCTGGCAACTAGCATCTACCACAAATATGATTTAACTGGTGGGATAGGCCAAGACAGGTATTTAGGAGAAGATTGTTAACCTTGGCCTAGTTTGACAGATAAAGGATAAACATGACTTCGGAAATCATCTCCGCCATGATTTAGCATTTCAGCGTGAGATCATCATAAACTCGAGCGCATTAAAGAAGCCAAGACAACTTTCTCAGTAAAATCTGTCGATATTTTCGATTAACTGAAAAGAAGGTTTACTATCAGTAAACGTATAGCTTGTTTGCAAAAGAACTGCGATGTAGCGAATCTCGTAATTTTTTGATAGAAACCTCAAAGCGCGACAGTGCTGGTTACAAAAACTGCTTTTTAATTGTTAAGAGCATCAACTAGAGTGAACAGCAATGTGTAATCTTATTTTTGTGCTCTGTTACTTATATATTGACAGTTGACTATGTGGCGAATTAACTTAAATCAAATCCAGATCAAATGAATCAAATTAAAAACAACACTGCAAAGGCAATTTAAAAAGGTTTTATAATAGGCTGAAATACATTTTCCGGAGCATAAAATCTTGTGGCAGTGATTTTGCGTACAACGAATTACTATATCTACTAATTAAGTTATCTGTTAATACAAATAGATCATGTTGCAGAAAACCATTTCTTGTTGGGGATACGAACGGCCAAAGTTTAAAATGCAAACGAGACTTTTGAAAAATGTATTGATGGAACATGCGCAGTAAGGTTCGGGAATGCCAGCGTTTTGGAGGGAAAGTTTGATCTCAACGCAAAGTGAACCGAGGGGCGATTCTAAGCGAGTTAGGCATCAATATTCAACAGACGAGCAAGAGAAAAAAGTTTCAATTGACCATACACTCTTACAATTGTTCTCTATGCCAGGATGCTGTCAGTCTGCATTAGGCCGGTATCGCAGCTACGCGTAACAACCAGAATCGCAAATTACCACGAGGAAAAAATCACTCCGTGGAAATCGGATGCACCTTTTGTTGAAAATCACAATGTTTTGTTTTTGAAAGCCCCTGGAAATCCGTTTGTTGTCTTGGAAATCTCGCACTTCAAATTCTGATGATAATGTCCCTTCTCCTTTATATATTTTTATTTGTTTGAAACAACTGCTTTGCTGCAAATTGCATAGGAGCAAGAATCTTTGTAAACACGGTATCCAGATTAAAATAATTTAATTTTTGTGCTTTAAAGGACCCTGAGTCCCACATACAGCTAATAACCAAATAAATTTTTTATATTAGGCAGGATTATTTGGAGTTGTTGCACAAAATTGTTGCTTATGTCTTTTTCTAAATAAACTCCTCATGTCAAGAAGCAAAGGTCTTATGCCAATGGCAAGTTCTTACAATTTGTTTAAAGGAAACATCAATTTGGTTACTAGTTTTTTTGCAAAGTATGTCCATAAAGGAAGGCAATGTTTCTTATTTGTAATAAAAGGGAAACCCTAGTTGATTGCTGATTGCACCAAGTACAAAGTAGGTATTTGGCAAAATTTCAGAAAAATATTTTGCTGTATCAATGTAAAAACATGGGATGAACTTAGAAAGTTACCATGGGATGCATGTCCACAACTGTCAGGATATATTTTGCATTGGTCAAAGTATTTATAATTAATTTGATTTCCAACAGCAGTGTATATTTTGATTTTGTTGATTCAATGCATTCTTTTCCGACCTATAAATAATTTTATTCAACATTGATCATTCATCACTGTATAACATTCTTTTATAACTACAGCATGGACTGCATCATAACTACAGTTTGTGCAAGTAGTGTATTTTCAATAATACTCTACTACATTTCCTTTAGAACTATTTGCTGAATGGGAAGTAACACTACGGGCAGCACCCCTCCCCCCAATATGAATTTGTTCACCAAAACTGTAACTCCAGTTCAAAGTATGAAAGACAGAAGGCTCTTCATTTTAATGCAGAGAAAGAATAGAGGAGGAAGTCTGTCACTCTCTCTGCTATTTAGAAAAGCTGCATGTTTTAAGTAAAGTAAGCAATTTTTATAAGTTCAGCAGTCAAAAGCTAGTGCTTAAAATGCTATAGGTTACCTCATAAGAACTAATAAATTATGTTTCTATTACTTGAATTTTCCTTCACTTTCCCTCATAAATCAAGAACATATGGCATTCACTGGAGTTATCTGATTGACCATTTCTCATTTTTGCAGATGTGTGGGCATGATTTAAAGGGGATGTTTGTTTAACTGTGAACACCTCAAAGTGGTCTGTCCACCCTTAAGTTTCCCATTTTGATAACTAAAGTAATCTTTCACTGTTCTGTTCAGTGACATGCAAGCTAACCAAAAACCCACCGAAAACTTGTTTATTCTATGGGGTCATTAGTTAAGACAGGCAAAGGGATTTCTTAGGATGAGGAAGACATAGTTTCAGAATTCTGATAATCTTATTGTCACAGTACCACTTCCTTTTTTGGAAGTCACAAATAACCTTATCAAAAATATGACTCCATTTAGACCAGTCTATGATATGTTTTAATGAGTTGTTTCTCATTTTCCTTGCCAGTTGTTTTAAATTAGCATGTTTCAAACAACCAAGAACACTATGCAAATTTTAAATTATTTTAGAGTTTAGATAATAAACCAAAACTGCTAATTTGTGCGCCAGTGACAGAAATAAGGGGGGGATAAATCTAGAAATGGAGAGTGTGAATACTTTGCTTTTCTTTACAATCAAAGACTTATGGGAGTGGGGGTAAATCTGGATAACTCCGCTTGTGAAAATCCCCCTTGCCCCCCCGAACTTTCCAACCAGCGTCGGAGCCCATGCGTTATCTAGTTTCCTACGGATTTGTTGGTCGTAATTGGGCTTAGATAACCGAAAATATTAATATCAAAGCTTTGGTTGACATTGAAGCTCTGCTCAATGATGCAATTTCATTTATGTTGTTAGGCCCAGACGTAAAATATTTTTCCGTTCAAGATTGTGTAAAGCCAACATAGTTTTCAAATTTACAGTGATAATACCCGATGTCCATTTTATTATTTGATTCACAGTCCTCACTATAACAAGACTTCTTGATAGATAAACATAACGGAACAATTCTGCACCAGGAATCCCGCCATGATAATTCCTTCGGTTCATAATAAATCCAGCTACAAACACAAGACTAATTTCCTGTGTGCTGTAGCCTAATTTTGCTTAGAGGGCCACTCCATCTAGGCCTCTACAAGAAAGGTACTTTATAAACAACAATAGAACGATAAAACATCGTGGAACTCCAGTTTTATCCAAGCAAGCGAAGCTGCGAGAGCGAGATATGAAACCAGTATTTCGCGGCAAAATGGAAGCAACTGCGCATGCTCTATTAATACACTTTTCTCTGATTGGATTTAAACTTTGAGCGACAAACAAAAGGAAAGACAATAGCCGTTTCAGCTCGTATCCCCAAGAATTCAAAGGTCAACCGAACACATTTCAAAAGAAAAGCCTTCGAAAAACATAGCTTTTGAATTCGATGTCATAAGATGTCACACTTAAGTACTTTATGACAAAGGAATAGGATACATGCAAAGGCGGCGCCAGCCTCCAAAAATTAGGGAGGTCGGAGACTAATTGACAATTGTGGTGATTTTATTAAAAGTAGTGTTTTGGGGTCCCTATAGTTCACTAAATTAGAGCCTAAGTACTCACTCTTTGTGGTTGTCCTGTAAAACGAAAAGAAATAACATAAAACAACATATACATTATCATTATATGGTTGCTCACAAATCAAATCATATCCAGTCTTAAGCACATTTCAATGATTCTGTGAATGCCATTAAAGAAACATATGCTTTTATCAAAAACCCCGTTTTTTCCTTATCAAAAACCCCAAATGCCTTTGGGCCCTTAGTTCTATGCTTAAAAGGGGCACACCGTGCATTACGCCACTGCAATTCTACCAGTCTCTGTCGTCAATCGTGCACTACTTCTAAGAGTAAAGCAGAATTCACACTGGACGCGTCACGGCGCGGCGCGTCATGACGCTGACCAAATATGGTTAGCATTTTCGGCAGCTATGCGCACGCAGCGCGTTTTTTCAGCCACGCGTCACCGAGCGTCAAAGTTAAATAAATTTAACTTTGACGCTCGGTGACGCTTCAGAACAATAGAAAACCTAGAGAATAATGACAGCTTCAGATTACCGTTTCATCCGTTTCTGTAGCAAACTTAAATGTCCAGCTTGATTTTGCAATGCAAGGAATACAGTACAACTTGTCAAGAATTTTGCAAGTTTGCTGTGAACAGCATTGGAAAACAGAAAACACGCCGCTCCATGACGCATCGTGTGTGAATAGCATGAAGAAGTACATGACGCGACGCTCGATGACGCTCAGTGACACGCCGCGCCGTGACGCGTCCAGTGTGAGTTCAGCTTAAGCAAATTAAAAACATGAAAGCATCATGTACTGTCTTGATTTATAACTAAATATAAGTACTGGCACAAGAATAGTTAGTCAAACAACAATAATCAAACAATTATCAATATATATTCTTAACCAACAAGCTTATTAAAAAAGATTAAAAGTGACACAGGTATAAAAAAAGCCCGAAGAATGGATGTTAAGAATAGGGGTCTAATGTGATTAGAATATCATTAATAAATGAAAATAAATGTCTTCTACTCTTACACTTGTTGACATGTTCTTTTAGAAATCAGAGCAGATACACTAAACCTAGGGAAAACAAGAAGGGGGCCCAAAGGGAAGGGGGCCCCAAAGGAAAGAGGGGCCTGCTGGTAATTATCCCTGATTAAAGCATGAGTCATTTTAAAGAAAAAGTTAATATCTGTTAGGGGAAGTTTCACCATGTTTACGAATAAGAGTTTAAAGGTAAATAAAGAATTTTTTTCATTCTAAATCTTTATTCAATGTTAATTAGGTCTATTGCTTTAGTTAGAAAGGGGCCCAAGCATTGTGCCTTCCCACTTGGCCTAGGTTGGCTCTCAATGGCCTTGACTAGACCTAATACATACTGGTGCACAATGGAATTCCTAACTTTTTACTGTTTAGATAATAACAGGTTGACAGGAGGAAATGAATATGCCAACATTTTTATCCTGATGAGGAAGATATTATCAGCCTTGAAGAAATTGAGTCTTACACTGCCCTTCATTTTTAGTGTGTAGGCTTATGAATAGTCCTGAATGGTTTGATAAACATTAGATGATATACATAAATATGGGGTGGTTTGATATACATTAGAACATCCACCAAAGGCATTTAAGAAATAAGCCATTGGTCTTAATCTTAAATAAACTTAAACTATCATATGGCAACATTAGTAGTTAAGGAGCTGATTAATGCACTGAAATGGATCTAATAAAAATGCCAAATTTAAGTCATTCATACCCCTACAGAAAGGCAACAAGCAGGTTAGGGCTACCTGTTCTATAATACGTAATTCAAATTGGGTCATCATAATGTGATTCCTAATACTACAATCTGCCTAACTCCAAAGTATTTTTTCATACCCCATTGATCTAATGAACCATTTTGGAGGATGAATTTTATAAATTTTGTTCCAGCTTCCCATCCACTGAAGATACTCCAGCCATTATAGCCACTTGGACTTTCAGTTTCATCTGAGGTTTGTTTTACCTGATTATACTTATTTTTATCAACACCTGCCAGTATTTTCATGTCTTTGCTCACTGAAGTTCCCCACCATTGGACCTTAACTTCACAAACCCTACATTTAGTTTTCAGCTCCATTTCAATCCAAGCTGTTTCTCTTTCTGTCCACCATTCAGAAGATGTTCCATCCACAATATTCTGGGCACGTTCCTGACAATCACTAACTTGGCAAATTGAATTTTCTGATAGCAACACATATTCTGCTTCAATTAACATCTTGCAAACATCTTTAGAAACCTTTGGAAAATGTGAAAGATATTCTCTTGCTTTCTTTACAAGGATGTTACTCAGTGAAGACAAATTTCCTGAGACAACAACATTTCTTAAGCCAAACTTCTTAATCCTCATTTGACCTAAGCTTCCATTAGACATTTCTAGTCTAACATGTCTTGAGATTATATCAATAGATATATGTTTCCATGCATTTGACTCTAACCATTTCTCAGCCCCAAACCTTTTTACCAGCTTAAATGTGTAACTATCTAGCGATTCTGTTATACAAAGGTCACCGGCATAAGCATCCCCCAACAACTGCAAATCAATATATTTAATATGGCACAGATGCTGTAAATCAACTTGAATCCAGGAACTTTGCTTCTCAGCCCACCAGTCGGAGTCTGTTCCATCAACCAAATTGTGGGCTTGTTCATTACACTCACTTGCAGTAACAGCTTTGCCTGATGACAAAACTTGGAGCTCTGATTCCGTCCTTCCTGAAATTTCTATCTTTCTGATACCAAAAAATTTACCCTTTCCCCATGGATCTAGCATACCATCCTTTAAACAAAACTTTATTCGCTGTGTTTTGATTGCCCATCCTGTTAGCCTGCTCCAACTATTGTAACCTTGTGGGCTTTGAATCTCATCACAAGAAGATTTCACCTTTTCAAAGTCTCCATTTCTTCCAGCAGCAAATACATCATAATTTGAACTGACAGATATTCCCCACCACTGTATTTTCACATCAGTAACAATACAACTTCTCTCTAGATCAATTTCAACCCAAGCAATATCTTTATTTGTCCACCACTCAGAATCCGTTCCATCAACAATGTTCTTTCCCCTTTCATGACAGTCACTTACCCGAACGGGTTTGTCCCTTGACAAAAGTTCACTGCCCATAATCTGGTTGGCATCCTGCTGAAAAATATTTTGAAGATAAGAGCATATCAGCTCTCCTTTAGATACTTTGCTACAAACATTTGCCAACTGCTTCCATATTGAAATATTTGAAGGGCACAATGAAGATGCAAGCTCTAGCAGTTGGAATGAAATTTCATTTGAACATATTTCTGCAGCAATTCTCAGCTTTTCTGATAGCACATAATTACAGTGGTCTTTCTGTGCCTTTTCCATAAGTAGTATGTATTGAGCATTTTTATCCCAAGTCCACTGAATGCCATCATGCACCACACTTGAATCCAGGCCAGAGCAGTCGTTACTCAAAATCCAATCTCCCTCCTTCCACCAAAGGAATGCACAGTGTCCTGGTTGACCAACCGGCAATGCAGGAATACCAAAAGCTTGACACATGGCACTACCAAATTTTGAGATACCACCACAGACAGCCCCAACTTCATGCAGAACTTGTAAAGTTACCGGTCTGTTATCATAATAATCAGCACCGTTATGCACACTTATTCCTTGGTGATTTTCCTCACGGTACTTCATCATATGATGAGTGGCATCCCCGACTTTATTTGGCGACTTGAATTCTTGCAATATATTATCTCTTGCCCATAAAAGCTCTTCATCTGAAGCCCAACTGCCAACAACATAACGCATTTGCCATGCATTTAGAGAATGGAAAACTGGAAAAAGTAGGTGCCTACCTTCCCAATTTTCATAGGAAAAATATCTTAATACAGGATCAATATCAATTTCAGGTTTCGCTAAGGATTTGACAGGAGTTGAGAAGGTCAGTGCTATAGCTACAGCTAACCTGTATTTCCAGCCATCAATTGCTTCCGGATCAATCGAGGTTATCTGCATCAATAACCGAAGCACCTCTATCCATTTATGGCCTAAGACATCGCCACTACAAAGCAGAGTTTCTAGCGCCTCCAGGTCGTTCCATAACCACTCCATAGCTTCCCATCTCACCTCTGGGTACTCAGTCAAGTCTGAATCGTTAGGTAAGAATTTCTGCAAATTAACGAGCAACTGCCATTGCAATAAATATTTTCCACCTTCCGGTGATTTTGCAAAGCTTTCCACGCGATCAAAACATGCTGATTTAAGGGTTGATTTTAGCAGTTCATACAGTTTCTGTGATTTCATTTCAGTCATGCTTCTCTGAACAGACTTCTCTCCCTCCATGTGTTTGCATCAATGATCTCGCTGGTTTGCTTCTGCCCTGATGGTATTTTGCAGGGTTGCCAGGTCTCAAAATTGGCCAAAGCTAAATCTTGTGTGTCAAAAATCCAAATTAAGCCAAATATGAAAACGAGGTTTTAGAACAATAGAAGCGAAGAAATCAAAACGAGGCATCTAAAGGTTTTGCAAATTAATGTTGATTATTGCTTGGTGACATAACTTGCAAAAAGCGTTTTGTGATCCATCAAAAGTTTGTTTAACCCATGAATATTTGTCTCGTGGTCCTCGTACGAAGATTTCTATTTAGCCATGATTGCAAGAGAACAAGAAACAGGGACAATAACCCTATACTAAAGGCTGATTACATCGCACCAGGGATAAACATGTTATGACACTTCACACATCATGTTCTACCTTAAAAAGGAAACCTGAAAGGTGTTATCAAATTAAATTGAAACAGCTGTTAACCGAAATATCTGTTAAAAATTCAAATGCTCAAAAAATTTTTAAAATTTTTCATATAAATCCAAAATAAGCCAAATTTTTGGCCAAATCCAAATCATATTTTGAAAGCCAAACACGTTTTCATAAATCCAAATTTCTAGAATTTGGATTAAAAAAATCCAAACTGGCAACCCTGGTATTTTGACCTGTTTGTGAACAGTTGATCCCATAGTGCTCTTCGATAACATCTCTTCGAAGAAAGGTAGCAAATAAGCCGCAAAACTGGATAAAAATAAGCCAAAAGCCCCCTTATATGGAGTTTAAAAAGAACGCATCGTTAAGACAAGAGGTGGTGGTTACAAAGTCAATAGAATAGAATTGAGACTGTTAAGAAATTACAAAAATTATATTTCTCATTGCGACTTTTTATTAAGGAAGCATTATCTAGGTCAGCCATTCTTGAACTCCGGCCCTCATCAAGTTTTTATCCTGCCCGCCGAGCGCTTCATCTAAAAGAATTATGTTTTTGGACTGCTCTGATATTTTCTATTTCTCTGCAGTAAATGATAATGTGCGTCCCGTTGACCAGTAATTGATCCGAAGGGGAGTATGAAAATAGGAAATGCTTTATTTAATCATTTAAACGTTTTATGGCAACATTTTTTACTGCTTTCATTGAATTCAGTAGGCCGTTGATAAACTCACCATGACCTCATCCCTTCCTCCACTTTCTGAGATCCCAGGCCCATGAAGTTCATACTAATTAGTGCATGTGTATGAAGCAGCGTGTGTGGACAAGGGCATTGGCTAATGCTTAATTGCCAAACTGTGTTTTATTTATTTTTTTTCTCCATCTTGTTTTGGTTTAATTCATTAGCAAAAAAGTTGATTATTCGTTCTTATGCTAAGATAATTCTATTACTTTGGAAGACCCTTTCTTTTCCTGTCAACATTAAAATAGATAAAACTATGGAACCGTTAGCTTTTCTCCCGTCAAATTCTACTTTAGATGCAGTTTCTGGCCATCCCTAGATTATGATAATCTAAACTTTTTCTTGCCGCCAACCATGGTGACGGCCTTTTTCAATAGAAATGCAATCCTTAAATTTTGGCCCCACTTTAAAATACGTTTCGCCGTCCCTGGATCCGACTTCAAGTGCATTAAGTCGACCAAAGAAATATTAACGTCATAACCTAAAAATGGCACAAACTGTCTTCTGATTCGACCTGGTAAAAGAAACGCATGCTGCAAACTTTTGTGTAATAATTTTTTTGGCTTTATATACTTTGTTACAGTTTGAAGCTTTAAGTCCCCCTCCCCCAGAAAGTTATCCCTGGCCTTGGGCGTGTAAATCCGCGGAGCCAATTCCAGCATAATGATCCTAAATGCTATCATTGTTCCTAAATTATATTTTGTTGCCTCTAACTTTGAAAACCATCAGACCAAGGCTTTAAAGATTCTCTACATTGACTCGTGTTTTAAAGAAGAACTTTTCACCATTGACTATGTTTTCATGTAGAATGTCTACTTGCAGACGAGGCTTCATAGTGAGAAAGACGAGGGGATGCGAGCAATGTTGATCCTTGCCCTTAAATGTTTGTATTGTGCATATCTTATTTTATTCGCAAAGGGTGAAGTTTTGTTTCCCTCGTGTAAACACGCTTTTATTGGCCTTTGGTATTGGTACGCTAACCCTATCCAGACTAGGCTTTTTGAAACTTTCGGGAGACTAGGGGGGGGGCACAAAGTGCCCCCCCTCCGTAATTTCTTTGTCCCTCTAGCTAGGACAATGAACTTTGTTTTGATGGTACTCCTATCTTTTCTCCACATTTCAGTATTATTGTTCAATTTTTAAGTCACGTGGTTTTACAATGACGTCATCATAATGGTGGCCTGGTGAAGCAAAAATTTAGAAAATTTTAGAAAATCTTAAAATAATCATTAATTCCAAAGCATCGGGCTAAGATATTAAAATAAGCAAATTTGATGCATTTTCTAATAGAAACAAGAAGATTGCCACAATTTTAATGTTACTTCTCAAAATTATTAACGTTCCAAACAAAAGAACTGAACATATTTTGTATTTGGCTATAGTATTTTCTATATAACTAAATGATCGATACAACCAAATGTCATGTTTGAGTTAATTTTTAGTGCCTTAGCAGACAAATTATTCTAAACTTGCAGTTTTAATAATGTAATACCTATAAATCTGTCAACAAATGCGTGCGCATGCGCAGCAGAAAAATCATAGAAAAGGATGTTGAATTTGAATTTTCTGGTCAGAATCATGAAAAGAGCGCACATTTATGCCTAGATACTAATTTTCATCAATATATCTACTTTTGTTGCGAATTCGTAGCAGATTGAACTATTTTTTACTTGACTAGTTTTGAAAACGCCCCTACACAACCCCCTGATTAATAATAAAAAAATTATCTTTTTATATGAACATGTGTCAGATAGGTTAAAACTAAAAGTCAGGAGGTCTGAGGTGTATTGCTTTGAAACTCCTGAAGTTATGAAAGAAAAACCAACCAGGGGGGCACTTTGTGCCCCCCCCCCCTAGTCTGGATAGGGTTAACGGGAATCACGACAGGGACCGAAGAAATGGGGATGGGGATGTAGCCTCTCAATGATATCGAGAATGTACCTAAAATCATACAAAAATCGCTTTGCTTTTGGTTTTCAGCGCGTTTGTAAAAGGAAAAAGTTTAAGCACCCTCAACCTGAAACATGCTCCACAGTCTTTGGATGGGGAAGCACACATACAATACATAAATGAACTGCTATGAAGAGACAGACCAAACTCAGGGGTGTTGTGGCTAGGCGGGACACCGGGAAATTTCTAGAAGGCTTAGCTTCAAATTTTTTTTGCGAGCCAACCCGTGGGCCCTCCTACGTCACTAAACTTGATTCTTAGCCCCCCCCCCTCCAGGTTCCAATTTCGTGCCCCCCGTTTCTGCAGGTTCCAATTTCGTGCAGCACGATTCTGTATAATAGGCACACAGATGCCTTTCTTCTTTATTTTGGTGTTACACTATACGATAAGAATCAGTTACAAGCAAAATGTTTTACCGCAAATGTGAATCAAACAAAGTATTGTATGAAACAGAATGATAAAAAGAGCTAGAAGTCAAAGCTGCCAACTTTTGCGCGGAAGAGCTTGCAATGCACTCTGAGATAACAGTACAAACAATTACAGAGGCAATATGAATTTGTAAAACTTTTGAACAATACATTAAGTTGCAAGTCAAGTAGACAAGAAAAAACAATTTGTTTCTCTATGTAAAATTTATTGGACTCTGAAGGATTTTCCTAGCAGGAAAAGCTCCCTCCTTGGGAAAATCATCAAACAGGTGCTTAGAGGTCATTATTTTTTCATAAAAGTCTTCTGGACCACACATCGTTGCAATAAATTTATTGAAAATTCTAGGACATTATATTTCAAATTCCTTAGCTACACGCATCAATCAATGGTTCTTCAAAGGAATTTTTCCAAGTAAATTACAATTAGCCAAAGTAATTCCTGTTTTAAATAAAGAGGGACATCGAAACTAAGTCAAACTACAGGCCTATATCACTGTTGCCAGTCCTCAGCAAATTATATGAAAAGTTAATGTACAAACGATTCTGTTCGTTTATTACTCATACCAAAATAATCTACACTTTACTTTCGTTTATTACCCATAAAAAGAAATTTTGTTTCAAGTAAATTAAAAGTGAAAGTAATTCAAGAAAATCATTTAATTGACCATGGTTTCATTAGTATGAATGAAACAATAAGAAATACTCTTGAAAATAGGAAATATGGATGTGAAATATTTATCGACCTACAAAAAACAGATAATGCAGGGTCCATAAGACGAAAATTTCAAGTAAAGAACAATTTATGTTCGAACATGTTCTTTTGGAAATCAGCTATTAATTTTCATTTTTCGCGCCTTTTATCTTCTGTAAACCAGTGCTGCAAACATGTCACTGCGCAGGCAATGCACGGTGATGGAAATGTTGGATGAAATGTTGGGCGAAATGTTGGATGCGTTTGACCACCCGCTTAAAATAGCAACCAACTTTCTAATTTTTTGGGAATGAATGCTGGATGAAATGTTGGATGCATTTGACCGGGGCTTAAGCCAAATTTTTTTTGCATATTCAGTGACACTTTCTATCTCATTGTCCATAGCTCACTATGGACAATTTACCATAGTGAGCTATGGACAATGAGCGGATTTCTTTCAAATTTACCACAGTAGCTTCAACGAGTTTCAGTGCATCAAGGATGTTGAGATCTTCTTTCTGCAGCAGCATTGTCAAGCCTTTGTCTTTTTAGCATTGAGGCGCATAAACATAATGCAAAATATGAAGTCAAATGTGACCAAATTATTTTTGATGGCATTTCCCTTATTTCTGACTTTCATCTCACATTCGTTATGATTGATAACTTGATCTATGGCAGGAGCAATGGCACTAAAACTCCGCCATTCAGCTTCAATTGATCCAGATCGATAAACTCAACGTGTTTGTGAAAGATTTCTTAGCTTCAAAGAATTTTCAACTTCTTGAATAGCATCCGTAAATATTACATAAAACTCTTCAAGCAACCTGACATTGAAGTTACAAGTTGGCTTTGTGTGGCACTGTGCTCGTTAAAAGTATTTGATCTATGGGCTTGGCAAAGTATGTAGGGAATAGGACGCTCTAATACATCCTGCAACACCTTTTGCGCACCCTTTTTTCTCCCAGACATTGATGAGGCAAAGTCATAGGTCTGGAAACATAGGCCATCAGCAACAATTTGATTTGATTCTAGAGAATCCAAAATCGACTTAGCCACTTTGTCTGCATGCTTATGTTTGCATTCCTTGATTTCAATGGTCTTCTCTTTTGCAATGCCATCACATGCAACGTATCTGGCAGCAACAACAATCTGATCTCTGTTTGAAGTATCAGGGGTCGTGTCTGCAGACACTGAAAACATTTTTGCTCCATAAATTTCTTTCTTCACTCTGTCCCGGACATCTTTGGCTAGAAACTGAATTATTTCATTTTATGAAGAAGGGCTTGTATATTTTGTACTGTTTGGCTTCAGGCGTCTGCTGTTGAGTCATTGATCTAGCTCTGGGCAATAACGAGACATCAAATTTATAATTTGTAGAAAGTTTCCATTTTCATCGTTAGCATGGTCGCTAAAAGCAATCGACTGTCTTGCCAAAGTTCTTGCCACATCAAACAAAATTTTCGTCACTGATTTGTTCTTCTCTTCATTGGCAATCTTTTGAATCATTTTTTCTTTCAATGGTTGATTCAGTTGAACATCAACATGGCATTTTCTCAACGAGAACTGTGCATGGTCAAAAAGGGCTGCCTTGAGGGATTCTTAAGAGAAATGCTGAGCACGTTTTCCCCTTTTATTGGCACTAACACTTTTCATTCTATGCCATGAATTGTCGCTCCTTTTGCGTCCTAGTCCAGTAGGAAACAAGCAGCAGACAAAATGGTATGCCTTTGTCGCTATTAAACGTTGCTTGTTTTTTGAAATATCGGCATTTCTTGGATAGCATTTGAACTTTGGCTGGTATGGTCCAACTGATATTGAAAAAGCCTTTTGGTCTGTATTCGTTAAAAAGTTTTTCGGCCTTTCACTTGGATCATCACCCGTCAACAACCCTTGTGGGACAACCAATAGCGACCTTTCTTTCTTTTTCCTTTTTGAAGGCAGCTGAGCAATTCTGAAACAACGCTTGCAAAATTGTCTTGCATTTTTCCGCTAAGTTCTTTGCACTTGAGAGAAACCCTAACAAATCGATGTTTCCATAGAGCTCGCTTCTTCAAATAAAGCTTTACACTTACTTGCTTCCTTTGTTAGGTTTTCTAGTTGACCAGCACATACCATCCATGTTATATTATCATCTATGTTTTCTCCGCCATCTTACTCATCAGAACACTCTGATGTTTCATTAGGTTCCTAAGTGAAAGAACCAAGCATAATATTACAGAATGGAAACGAGGAAGAGTATGCAGCATTATAGCTATAAAGCAGAAACTATGCTACAATCTCATTTGTCCGAGATCAAATTAATCATCACTTCATCACTTCTATCAGCAGTTCCAAGATCATCGGTATCCAGGATCATCGATCATTACTGACAACAAAATCAAAATTCCTGGCTAAACTGCAATTCGAAGAGATTGAAAAGGTCCTAATAAAAAACAGGATGGGGGATTGGTAGCTAAAAAGTGAGTTAGCTGCGAGGTAAAGCACAGGCCTAGTGGAGTGTAAGGATACTGAATGTATGTGGATTGAAATAAATTGACCAAAATCTAAATCACAAATCATTGGAAGCATCTATAGACCACCTGATGCCACACGTGACACATACCTTTCTGATTTTGAAGATCAATTTCAAGAGCTAAATCATACAAAGACAAAAATCGTAATAATGGGTGATTTTAATGTGGACATGCTCTCTAAGTCAGGGCCCAAGACCACGAGGCAATCTGTTTCAAATTTTCTTTTGGCAAGTGACAAAATTCCCGACTAGATTTGTAAAAGTTCAAAATCTCTTATTGACCCTTTCTGTGAAAATAACAAACATAGAGTTGTGCAAACTGAGGTTATTTCATCACCCATCAGCGATCATAGCATTTTCATGTGTGTGTTTAAGAGTGGCGTTCCAAAACTGCCGTCTCGGACAAATGAATCGAAGACTTTTAAGAAATTTGAAGGAGGATTTCTTGAAAGATCTAGCGAACGTTCCTTGGCATGCTATTGATGGTACTCAATCCGTTGATGATGCTCGCACCAACTAAATTGATATAGTGGAGGAGCACGTACCAACTTAATTGAAAAGAGTCAAAGGGCCGAAAACACCCGATAAAAATACAGCAAGCTCCAAACCAATTTTTTCGTAAATTTAATATAGAAAACTTTGATGACAGTTAAACTTTGCAATGTGCAAAATTCATGTTTGAAATAAATGCATAATCTCAAATAGAATTTTTTTGTGATCTGTTCGAAAAAACTTCCTCAAGGCACAGCTACAGTACAAGACAAACTGCAAATAAAAAATTGCAATCCCCCAAGCCACAACTAGCCTCAAAAAGCGATCAATTATGTTTAATGGAATTAAGATATGGAACGAGATCCCATTGGAACTTCCTATGATGTCAAGCAAGATATCATTTCAGAAACAGCTTCGCAACTGACTTCTACAAAAGTATAGTGAAATATGAGCAAAAAAATATTTGATTTCTTCCTTACTAATCAAGAGAGAATTGTACGTGTCTTCCCTCCCCATTTTACTTTCTTTCCTCTTTATTCTACACCCCATTTCTCATCTTGCTTTATCGTAATTTCTAACTTCATTATCATACAATTGTTCTGTTACTGTTCTAAATGTAAAATTCGAGTTCATATTATCTTGTAATGTATAAATACCTAGATTGTTGTTATTATATATCTTTTTCACTGTTACTTAAATCATATTACTGTTGTTACTGAAATTTGGGTGGTTGGGCTCGAAATCCGTTTCGGTTCCTCCCAGCATCCTAGGCAACTTTATTGTTGGAACTTTAGTTATTGTTAAATTGTTAATCATCTTTATCGACACTTTATTGACTGTAACAATTGTAAAATGGTTGCTGAATATTAAATGAATATTTGGATTTGAATTGGGTGTTAGAAAGAACGTGACTATCACGGTCGTAAAGCACGCAGTATTAATGGTGCATACCATTGGGATATGCACAAAAAGTTGCGCAACTATGCTTACCGAGAGAACCGTCGATTAAAATCTGAATACTTCAAAAGTTTGATAGAAAAATGTAAATCTGACAGCAAAATAATGTGGAAATGCCTTAAAGATATCCTGTCAGATGAAAAATCACACGATACTTTTGAACTCAAACAAAAAAATTGTTATATCACTGATCCTTCCGAATTTGCAGAAGCTTTCAATAAACATTTTTCTACAACTGGTAGAAAATTAGCACGAGCATTCGCTAAAAGTAAAAACAGTTGATATTACACCGAGAACGACAGCAATAAACCTATCGATTGAGCAGCAATGCCTACCAAACAGCTGGAAGTCAGCAAAAGTCAGAGCTCTGCTCAAAAGTGGTGATGACAAGGATTATGATAACTATGGCCCCCCCCCTCTAATAGAGGCGGATCCAGCGGAAAATCTGAGGGGTGCTTAAGGGCGTTGCCTTAATAGCCATAATAATGCCACATCCCACTTTTACTTACGGTTAAATGAAGGCAACACCCATCTTGATAAATTAATCTTTTAAATTCAGGTATTAAAGCATAACTATATACAAAATTATCTCTTTTGTTAGAAGCCTATAGCCTATTTGCTAGCAATGCTAGTTAAAAATAACACTGCTACCTTTGCAGCTTGTACATCACATTAATCAATGAATGACATTTTAGGTCGTTAGTCAATATTTGATTGCTCTGCAATATTCAGACACTGGTTCATTTTTGTAAAAAGGCAGCTAAAATGTTTCAAACAAAAAAAAGCAAAATGAATCATTGCTACGTTAACTGACCATTACTATACGATAATTGAGTTAAATATAATTGAGTCATTATAAAATGGATTGGGTATACCCTAAGTGCCAGAATCCGCCGAGTCGTGATTTTCATGAATGCCATGCTATTGGTTGACCTTGAACTGGTCACATGAACTCACCTCGTACTGATTAACAAAACAATTTCCATCGATAGCAAGTTGTCAACAACGGAGGCAAGTGTCACATGAAACAGCAGCGATCACGCCGAATCCAAATGACCCCCTATAGAGAAGGCCTATTTACCATGACTCAATGCCTTTAAATCAATACTTGTAAGAATTTGTTTACAAAAATTGATTGTTTTACTAAGTACCTTGTGTTGAAGTAGTACTTTTTTGGGGTCATCTGCATTTGGCAAGAAATGGGTATCGAATTCATTCTGGTAGTAATTACCAAACCAACCCAACAACCAAAAATCCTTGGCACCACTTTTTCTCGAATTAATCCAAGAAATATTCTGTCAAAACGTTTCGCATTTAAAGCCTGGTAAAGGAAACTACCAACCTGGAAGGCCGAAGGTCAGAACTTCCACGGGACAGTACTAGCATTGCAGTTCAGCGAACTCTTCGATCTGTGTATTCCCACAAGTCACGACACCACGCTCTTATCAAAAACTTATCTCATGATTGACTGAATACTCAAAGGCTCGTTTTCCGTTTCAATTTCCTCTGTCGACTCTCGACTGGCAAACAATAATCGAGAAAACCTGCAACAGCAACGACTTTATGTCCGCCATTGCTGCTACACGAACAGGTTTAGTCGCTTCAGTGACGGTATGCACCAGCCAGTGTATATTAAATGATTGATAGGGGTGCTCAGATGAGCCGAAATTTGGCAATTGGATTGGTTGAAGCCTTGTTTTGATTGATAGGGGTGCTCGACATTGCAGAAAAACATATCAGAGCGTGATGTGATTGGCTCAGTTGCAACTTTGACCTTAGAGGTTGATTGATAGGGGTGCTCAAGCACCCGTAGAATTGAAGTAGCTCATTGGCCGAGAGTGTGGTTTGATGGACAAGTAAAAAAATTGGTTCCAGGGCAGCTCAACATGAAATTTCTAGCTGTTTATAGTTTAAAGCAGATACAGGTTATGCTAACTAACGCATGACCGTATGTCATCAGTTTACTGGAAAATACATTTACATCATCTAAAAGGATTCAAGACGTTTTTCAGGGGATTAGAGAAAATGCATTGAATGTTATATCTCCGAAAATTCTGACCGGTGCTCAAGCACCCATAGCACCCCCCTAGATCCGCCTCTGAGGCCAATCTCGATAAGTTAATTTCACGAGAGGCTTTTGCATTGGCTGTTACTCCTGAGTTGATTATTGACTGTTATTCATATTTTTGGTCTCATGTGCCACGCCTTCTCGTGGTTCTCTTGCATTTGTGTTACTCGTTTATTATTATTGCGAAGTGGTCTTGGCCTCCGGGTTTTTGTTTAGTAATGCTAGGGCAAGATTTATGGCTCATGGCTGTTTTCATTCGTTAGGTTATTCTTGGGGGTATTTAAGGTTTGTCATAGTGTTGGTTTCTCTTTGCTTGGTGAAAGGCGACGAATAGAATGTGCTGTTTATTTCCCCCCCTCCCTCCCTCTTTTCATCTCTTGATGCCTTCAATAAAATTTTTCGTACCTTTAGGCATTCTTTTATGTTTTTAGCATTTACTTGGATGCTTTCAGGTAGGACTGGTGCATCGGCTGTTAGTGGGGAAAAGAGTCTTTTCTTGTCCATTCCCTCCCCTTCATCAATTAAATTTTGGGGTTATTATGGTAAAATTCCAAAGTAACCGCTTCCTGTTTAAATCAGTGGTAGGTTTAGCGATTTGCGCCGATGCACCAACGGCCCAACTTGCTCTCGATGATGTGGGAACGTAGCCTCATGACTGATTTTCTGATGTCCAAGGCATGATTTCTGAGGGAGCTTTTTGCACGTCATTTTGTTGGTATTTTATTCACGAGTTAGAAAATTAAACGCACAGTTAATCTTGGAAATATGGATAACTCAAAAGTAACAGGAGCTTGTTACCTGAAATTAAAGAAGGCTTTCGAAACTGAGCAAAGTAGAAAATTGTCAATAACTCAAAAGTGATGAGCAACGAAGTTTACCATAGGATAAGGCCCACAGGTTCACAACGTCCACTAATGTATGGCCTCCCTAAAATACACAAGCCGAATGTTTCACTTAGACCCATCTTATATATGATTGGCTCAGCAGAACAGGAATAAATGGCTTTCTGAAGTTTTGAATCCTGTTCTTTCCTAAAACGCCTTAATGGCCTTCACACAGCCCTACAGTTTACATTTGAAAAGGAAGAAAATAACTCCTTGCCATTTCTAGATGTTTAGGTTGAAAAATCTGGCACTGGATTTCTCACTAGTGTATACCGTAAACCCACATTTTCGGGGTTATACACTCGATGGAGTTCGTTTTGCCCAAAACAAAGAAAAATCAGCCTCATAAAAACTCTTAAACATGGGGCACTGATGATTTGTTCTAAGTCTAAATTCGACTCAGAACTTGAACAACTAAGAAAGATTTTCCTGAGAACGGCTATCCAGAGGATGTCATTTCAGCTAACATTAAGGAGAAGATAACTAATTTCTCGGCTGACGAAAAATTTTGTACTTCCTTGCGTAGAGTTTTCAATCTAAGTTGTGACGTTTTAAACTCTGAAGAGTGTCAGACGAAAAGCTTTAGTTTACTAAATGTTTGCTTTTTTCAAAGCTATTTACAAGTTTTGTACCACCAAAAGATTGTTTGAATCATTATTGTAGTAGAATTTAAATATTAAATCAAATTAATCAATTTGGTTGCACTCTGCTTCTTTGTTTAATTTGGGCAGAGGCGGCTATGTTTAAGATATTTCCAGAATGTTATAGAAGATTTAGGTTTATTTGCTTAGGACTTACATCAGGTAAATTTTTTGGATCACTTTGAGTAAATCGGCAACAGAGAATTCTGCCTTTGACCTCTATGGTCATTAGCATTGAACAGAGAAACGTGACAACATAATTCGTGATCGTAACAACCTATCGATTTTCACCTTTTAAATTCATATGCAGACAGGTTTAGGCGCTTAATGGCAAGGGGGGTTGTATTTGGAGGCTTCTGTCTTAGGCAGCCTTTCCACTAGCCTGGGTTAAAACATATCCGGGTTAAAACTTATCCGTTTTTAAAGTGAGTCAATGGAAACGGCATTTTTCTTCGACCCGTTTTTAATCCGTTTTTTATTGGTCCCACTAAGCCGGGTTAAAATGTATCCAGGGTGAAAAGTTGTAAGAGAAATCAGTATTTGCATCAAAAATCCTTCAATTTATATCGTTGTAGGCCAATGGAAGCAACATTGACATCCAGGATTTTGTCTTTTTATTTTTGGCTCCATCTCAACTTTTAAACGTTGCTGTTGTTGCAAGTGGGTCAGAAGTTATCCGGGTTCGGCGTTTCCATTAACTCGCAGGTGTGTCAAAAGATACCCGGGTAAAAAATGACCCACTATGAGACCCGTTTTCAAACTTATCCGTTTTTCAAATGGGTTAGTGGGAACGCGACGCAGAAACGGATAACTTTTAACCCGGATATGTTTTAACCTAGGCTAGTGGAAAGGCTGATAATACCCTAAGGGCCAACATTGTTGTAGCGGAAGGAGAAGGGAGACTTTCGAATTTTGATGTTTCCATTTCGCTTGAAGATATACCCTTTAGAGCAAATTGTTTGTAATAAAACCTGTCTCACGGGGTGTTAGGGGGGGGGGGGTCTGGAAACCGTAGAACCGCCTGAGGTGTTCGCAAAAATCGTTAAACCGTGCATCATTTTTCTAAAAACCGCACAACCGCGTGAAAATCATCTAGAACCAAAATAATGCTATTTTCAACTAAGTTATAAGGCAATTGTACCTTGAACACCATTGTAGAGTAATGAGTAATGAGTAGATTTTTCACACGCATGCAAGTTGTAAAGTTCAGGATGCGAAACCCGAAATTGTAACTGGGTATGAAACTAAGTAAAAACCGAAAGCAATGGGGCTGACCAGGGCCGCACTAACATTTTAAGTGCCTCCGAGAAAAAGCATAGACAAGGACCCCTTCAGCAAGTCCGAGCATTTAATTTGCAGAAACCGAAATAATATTTCATGAGTTATTGAAAAATTAATTGAAAGAAAACTCTGTCTTTGTAGCTACAAAGAATTCTATTGATGAATCAAACAAAAAGATTTATTACTATGTCTGTGAAAAATTAGATTTTTTCTGAACTATTGATAAGTATGCGTCCTTAACTTCTCGACTAACTCAAGCCCCGAGGTGGCACCATGGTTGCCGCGGAAGGGTCAGAAAATTTTCTAATATGAGTGATTCTAGTTCGCTGGAAAATGCTACTCCACAATTTGTCGCTCATCAAGGGTTCAATTTACCGATGAAGACAAAGATGAAATGAACTTTAGGTGCCATTTTACCTACCGATTGGATTTCAGTGACCAATAAATCGTTAAATGGACCAACTGAAGAATCACCGGCTATCGTATGAATTTGATAGGGTTGTATTGTATTGTATTGTATTGTATTGTATTGTATTGTATTGTATTGTATTGTATTGCATTGCATTGCATTGCATTGCATTGCATTGCATCGCATTGCATTGCATTGCATTGCATTGCATTGCATTGCATTGCATTGTATTGTATTGTATTGTATTGTATTGTATGGTATTGTATTGTATTGCATTGCATTGCATTGCATTGCATTGCATTGCATTGCATTGCCTTACAGTGCATTACATTGTATCATCCGGGTCTGGTCAAAGGGCAATGCCGTAATTACGTGACAGTATTTTTTGATCATGTGACCCACCCACTGTGTCATGCATTTTCATTTTTTTCAAATAATGGTAAATTAACGGTCATCGCGATTTACTGTGAACCTCCAAAATTCGCCCTTCTCAGGGTTATGAGACTGCAACAACTGTATATAAATCTGTTAATAGTCTCGCGCCTGATTATCTCTCGCATTTATTTGTTAGATGTTCTGATCGCAATATTATCAACCTTAGAAATGCCGAAACTGACTTGCTAGTGCCATTCATGAAAACTAGTAATGGACAGAAAGCGTTTGCATTTCGTGGGGCAAAAATCTGGAATGATCTCAGCCGCGAGGCCAAGCAAGCTCCCTCTTTATCTTCTTTTAAGAACAAGATAGAGGGTTTGTTGTAAATTTATTGTAAATAGTTGAAGATAAATTATTTATGATTGTAATTAGTTTCCTTTTTCCGTTATTAATTTTAGTAGATTTTTTAATTTGTAAAGTTTTTGGCACGGCCCCCTGAAAATCAGTCATGACTGACGGGGCTACCGTGCATAAATAATTTTAAAATGAAAAAAAAATGAAAAACATCTATCGTTCACTTATGTTAAAAAAATATTGGGACAAACTTCGAAATTTCGCAACAAAAACGGGTGAAAAGACATTTTATGCAACAAATTTGAAAAGACATTTATAAAATCTTTCTCATTCAAAAAGAACGGCAGCTATTTCTATGAAATTTTCACAAGACATTGTTGATATTTTGAAGCTATTTATGTACGCCAAAAAATAAAAAAAAGTATCGACCATAAAATTTCTATAGGTCTCGAGACGAAAACATGGAAGCTCTGAAAACTCAAGAACTTGCTTTCAAATTGCTTTCTACTAAAATAAAGCAAATGGATTTCGCGATATCACAACGCTGACGCCATTTTTCATTCGTCGAAGTGGTGCGATACTTTTACTTACCTAGGGAAATAGTTAACTTTATTCGAAACTTAAAAGTTTAATTCTGTACCCCCCCCCCTGTCAGGCCTTAATAGGAGTATCTCCCGGGGGAGGGGGTACAGCCATTATGTGGGGGGGGGGGGGTTGGTACAATTTTTTGGCTCACCTAAGTGTAATTTTCTTTATAAATTTCTTTGTTATGCAGATTTGAAATTAAAAAAGTTGAATTTGTTTAGACATCTCTAAAATTCCATGAAGGGGATGTGACTTTTTCCATTATTGGGCCATACAACCTTTCGGCATATTTTGCTATTATAGTCAGGATAGCAAAATCGTAAGAATCGTAAGACTTTTCCAAATCGTAAGAATCCTGTGTTTTCATGGTTATGCTTCAAAAGTTTAAGTATTTGTTTAACTTTTAATTCCATTTTGGGAATACATAGGCCTAGATTATTTGGAGAGAGACTGCCCACATCTAAAAAGGGTCTGTTGCAACACCGAATCCCACACAGGGCCATGATTCGTCTATCGAATTTGTCGCAACACTTTTTCTTAACGTGTTTAGTATAACTTTCGGAGAAAAAATTCGGGGCTAAAAAGTATCAATCATTCCTACTTCTATACAAGAGCTTCGGTTGGTATTTAACTTTTCTGTGAGGGTTAAGGAAAAGTCTTCCTAAAAATTCTGAAAAAGTGACAATTTCTGACAAGTTTGGCCTTCAGCATGTAGCCTCTGATCAAAGATAATGGAAGTGTGACTGGATAGGAAACTCTGCTAGAACAATGGATCATGTTATGGTTCATTGATATTTTCAACTTGAGGGCTATGTTCATTTCCGGTTTCAAACTTATCACGCGATTTCGATAGAGTAGGCGAAGTTTTCGTTCGGTAAGCTTGTAAGAAACTTAGTTACAAGTTATTCGAAATTTGATTTTTGCTGTGAATTTCATTAACAGTGTCATTCGCCCATGGTTGCGCGTTGTGCTTTGGTCAATTGTAGTACCTATAAAAGTAAAGAGGTTTACCCTCTCCTAAGTTTCCACAAAATACCACCAAGTTCAACCAAATGTCAAAAGAAAAAGGCTTGGAGAACTCAGCTTATTAAAGTAGTCAACAGATGTGACCCCAGTTTCAATTCCGAAGCAGCCTTCATATGCTCTCGACATTTCAAGCCGGAGTGTTTTAAAACAGGTACGTTTTCAAAAGCTATTTCCTTCTTTAGTCGTAAGTCCTAGGCCATCAAACACGTTCAGTTTTCTTTCTTCTTTCCTCTCCCTCAAACTGCTTTGATTAATTTTGAAAATGGTTGCATAAAGTTGTCTCATTTTATCAAATAAAAATTATTTTGCGTAAAATGTTTTTATGTTATCAAATGGGGCCGCATTACTCGGAAAAGTGGGTGTTGCTATGGAAGGATAGGACAAATGAAATTTTTTATATGGGAGGAAAACCTTAAAATTTTCACAAACTGATTTGCTAGACAGAGGTGGGCTTCCAGCAATCCCCCCTCCCCCCTCCCCCAATATGAATTTCTTTCCGACGACACTGATTTGGTGCTAAAAAGTCAAGGTAACCATTGTCACCCTGCCCCCACTCCCCCAGTAAAGATTTGCAGTGCACCCTTAATTGTGTCAGCTTATTGATGGTATGAACTCTAAAATTCTTAAATCGTTTAATAGGAAAAACAGGAAGAAAGGACCTGATTGTTGGGTCTATACCAACAGAATTCTTGGCTGAAAAGAGTATTATTACGCCAAAACCAAAACCAAGACGTCATATTCAAAGGAGTTCTTTAGATGAAACGCAGTTGCCATACAAGTATTTAAACTTCAGTGACTTGAAGAAGGATCTGAAAAAGATAAAGGCACCCTGGGTGACAATAGTGGAAACAGAAAACTACATAAAGGTTGCTTTGATAAATCACGGTCAAATAGATCTTAATTTCTCTGTCGATGAATCTTTAGAATTCCTTGTTGAAACAAATTTCAATGAGCTGCCAGTGGATCACCTTCTGTACAAAAATTACAAGCACAGCATTTGCAGACAAAGAATTCACTGGTTATTAAGCGAAATACAAGAGTGGCACATTTGCCTAGGCATAACTGACAGAATAATAAAAGAACATGCCTTAAGGCAAGGTGGCCAAAAAAAGTCTGAGCAGCTTATCTTTATCAAAACCAAGGTCAGTGGCAAAATAGTTGACAAAGTATACAGCAAACATTGCAACACCTTGGTCAAGTCTTCTGAATCTTGCACTGAATGCAGAAAGATAGCTTTAAAGATACAAAGACAATTGGATTTTGAAAAACAATCTGTTACAAAACCAATAAGCCTAAAGTCTCCATTAACAAGGGTTGCTAAAAGGCGACTAGTTGTGGCAGTTCAGATTTTACGTCAAAAAGAGAAAAAGCTAGAGGCCACCATACAGCAACTGGAAAGAGAAATTAGATCCAAGGGCATATTTCTAGACAATGAAGTGCATGCAGACCTGACCAAAATTATTGATAATGTTTCTAGCCAATTTCCAGAGAATTCTTTTGAGAAACTTTTCTGGAAGGAACAGTGCAAGGCTTTTCAGTCATCCGATAAAGGTTTAAGATGGCACCCTATGATGATCAGGTTTGCTTTGCATTTGCACATGCGCTCACCTTCCACTTACAGAGCACTAAAACAAAGTTTAGTTTTGAAGTTGCCATCTGAACGTACACTCAGGGACTATTCGAACATTGTCCACCCTTCTGTTGGTTTCAGGAAAGAAGTCCTTGATGATTTGAAGGATCAAACAGAGAAGCTGCATGGAATTGCAAAGTATGTTATTCTTATGTTTGACGAAGTATCTGTAAGCGATGACTTGGTTTTCGATAAACATTCAGGAGAACTTGTAGGATTTATTGATCTTGGAGCAGATTTGAATGACATTTTCAGGAAGAGCAGTGGCTTTGATGGCAAGGTACCATCAGTTGCTTCACATGCATTGGTTTTCATGATATGCGGTATAGCATCATCACTGAAATTTTCTTTAGGTTACTTTGCAACTCGTACTGCCACCTGTGGAATGCTATATCCCTTAATGTGGCAAGCAGTTGGATTTTGTGAGACCTATGTTGGTTTAAAGGTTATTGCTGTTGTTTGTGATAAGGCAACTAGTAATCAAAAGCTGTTTAAAATCCATGGGCAAGACAAGGAAATAACTCACAAGACAATAAATGTCTTCAGTGGGGCTGAGAAGCGCCCTTTGTTCTTTTTTTCAGACCCCCCACATCTGCTGAAAACTGCAAGAAATAACTTAGCAAATTCAGGATTTGGTAAGAAGCGTCTCATGTGGAACGAGAAGGACATTGTTTGGAGTCATGTGGTAGATGTATATGAATCAGACAGGAAGTGTATGGTTCGGAAGCTGCCAAAGTTAACTAATGAGCACATCTATCTTAACCCATACAGCAAGATGCGTGTTAATTTAGCAGCACAAGTTATGAGTGAGACAGTTGGTAAGGTAATGGTGGAGTATGGTCCCACTCAAGCAAGTGCAACAGCAAATTATATCCTCATGATTGACAAGTTTTTTGATTTGTGCAATGTGAGGTCACTTACAGAGGGAGATCATAAAATTAAACCATTCCTCAAGCCATACAAAGATATAAATGATGAGAGGTTTAGATTTATTCAAGATGAGTTTTTTGTGTATCTTAACAGATGGAAAGATGCAGTTAAAAACAGAAAAGGTAACTTCTCAGATGAGGACAGAAGAAAGATGTTTTTGAGTGAGGCAACATATGAGGGGCTGCAGACTACTGCTCTTTCACTTGTAGAATGTGTGAGATATCTCCTTCAGAATGGCTTCAAATACGTTCTGACAAACAGATTTTGCCAAGACCCTTTGGAAGACCATTTTGGAAGACACAGAGGCTTAGGGCGGAGGTCAACTAACCCCAACATTAGTTCCTTTGGGTTTCAAGAAAACAAATTTCGTATTCAAAGGAGCATTGCAACAAGCATTACACCAAAGGGGAATACAAAAGGGATAAAGCGGCCAGCAGCAGGAATAACAATCACAACAAGCCCATTGAAAAGGAGAAAGAAATGACCAGGGTCTCTTTCAAACTCATTTTTCATTATTTTTCAAGACTTACTTTAGCATCAATTAGCTTTTCGAACTGATTTGTTTCCAAGTAAAATTTCTAGTTAGAATACTTAATCAATCCTTTTTCACTGCATAATTTTGGCATCAGGAAATTTGGGTTGTGACCTGAAATCTTCATTTGTTCTGAGATTTTTTAGGTATACATAAGGGGATGGCTGGTTTTATGAGACCATATCTACCTTTTGACCCCTTATTGCAAACTGTCAGCAGCATACACCTGTCATTTCATAAATCAAGAAACCATTTTCCAATTAAGATGAATGATTTATTTTCAAAGCACAGGATCTTGTCTTGTATTGATTTCAATTTTAACATACTTGTGCCCCTGTACATTAATAGCCATGCATATTTGGCCATTACAAAACAAAAACTTGTTTGGAATCATGTCCAAAAGATGCTAAAGGAAAGAAAATTATTTTTATTTTTACCCTTCCCCAGCCTTCCCCCGCATCACTTTGGCAGAGATTTTTCAAACAAACTGAAAGAGTTAAAGTTGCCTTTAAGAAAAAGAGCTATTTTGTTTGTTGGAAATTTTTTTCAATATATATGAAGTACAACATTGCATAGTTAATTATACATAGTGTAACAGCTTTTCAGAAACTTGATAATAAACCAATTTATAATAAAACTTCATAATAACCAATTTATGTATATGTATTATGTTTTTTGCAATGAAAATGGTTAATGTTTTGTTTAGTATAATGCTGTTTTATGAATCATATCACAATAACAATCACTGCTTCTTTTGTTCATTTGTGATTTTAAGTTTTTTTCTTAATGCCTTTTCTTTCTTGTCAATCTTTTTGGTCATCCTGTGCTCTTCAATCATATGTTTGGCATGTGAATGAGCCCTGATTTTTATGTACATTAGGATGCAGTCTTTCAGTGTTGCCTCTTTTACAGGTTCTGAGGCCAAACAATTTTGGCATACTCTACTCAAATTACTCAAAATTGCATCTTCTAGTAGACAGTTGCCCAGAATCTCTTGCACATTTATCCTTGTTTTCTGGGTGGAGATGTGGTCTCAGAAAACAAGCTCTGTTTTTTCTAGTATTTTTGCAAAAGATTCCTTGGGGTATGTTAAACCTCCCCTAGTTAGAGTGCTTATAAGTCTGGTTGAGCCTTCTTGCTTCCCCTCTTCTCCCTTACAAGCATTTAAGACTTCCAATCGTTCTTTTAACAAAACATATGCAGTTTTATTTTCCTCAACTTTACGCATGTTGTCATAGGTTTTTTTTGTGAGCTTATTAAGGATTGCACCACAAATACATGTTACTACTTCTTTTTCATTGCTGGATAAAATTTGTTTCTCTACCTCCTTGTCTTCTGTTATTGCATAGTTTTGCTTTGCAATTACTTCTTGACATTCAAAAATAAGCCAGGAGGAGAATCCTTGTTCAATTTCAAGACAATCTTGTAGTTGAGTAACAATTTCATTGTCTGTCCATATTTGATGGAACTTTTGCCACATTTTGTCAAGGGAAACTGCCTTTCCTGCTACTGTATCCTCAAGGCGTTTGCTAAGAAAGTCTAAATTTGGAGAAGGTGCATCAAGAAGGCGTTTGATTGTGGCACTATATAGTTGTTGAAGCATCTCTTTTTCAGACAAAGCCTTCAATGCCTCTTTATAAACTGAACTGATGTTGATATTTTGAAGATGACCTGCGTTTGGTTTGGGCTCTGTCTGTCTTTTTCTTTTCTTTTTCATTTGACTTTTTCCAATAATCAATTGCGTGTTTTTGTCACTGCAAAATGCCACAGTTACTTCCTGTAATCAAAGCAAATAATTATAGTGTCTACTTATGTAACATCAACTAGTTAGTATGATAAAGTATATATCAATGGTATTTATAATGGGCTGGGGAAAAAAGCAAATACTTCCTTGATGGAATTTATTATAGGAGCCAAGTTAAAATAAAATTCAAGAGATGATGCCATTGTTATTTTGGAGACAAAATGAAACTATGCTCAAGCACTAGTATATCAATATGTAAATGCTTACTACTTGAAATGACAGAATCACTTTTTTGCGAAAAAACCCTCTTCATCACAACTACCGGTCCCGTTCCATGTTATATATTTGTTGTATCCTTTTCCATATTTTTGCTTCAGAGGGAGAAACTAATGATTAGTTCTCTTTTTTAATCAGGTATTGCTTAATATCGTATGTTACCTTGCTATCTTGCAGCTTTTATACGATCGACGATATACGGGTAGTTCTGCGGCAACGAAAAAGTTTTGGATAAAGTTTTAGAAGCCGGTTAGGCCACCATATGAGACGGCTTGCCGATCCATTCTACGCATTGAGATTGGTTTACTGAAAATTAAATTGTGGAAATAAACACAATTTACCTCTGCCGCTACCTCTAAGTCTTCTAAGTTGATGTCGTCTGAAAAATATTCAAATTCCATCTTTTTGAAGTTCAACGTCGAGAGATCTTGCCACTAAAAAGCGCAACCGGAAATGACCATAGCCCTCAAGTTGAAATTTTAGACCGCGCGCATCATTTTGATAAGAACCTATTGTTCTCCAGCTTAGTTTCCTATCCAGTCACACTTCCATTATCTTTGGTAGATACGACATCTTCAAGACTGTTCTTCTCAACGTCAAGCGAATAAGCTTTGTTGAATAATTTTGATAGGGTTCTTATTTTAAGTATTCTGCAACTTCGATAAATACGCAGTAAATCAAAAACCTGCCGGCTGTAAAGAAAACCTGTTTTCAGAGAGCAAACTTAGAATTCGTTTGGTTAAAGCTTTGATTGCAATATATGTGGAAACGTCATTTGACCAGGGACGGATCCAGGATTTTTGGTGACTATAGCTCAAATTGTTTGGGATCGGGACCACACCCTCCTTGCTTGTGGGACACGCCCACTATATGGGCAAATGATAAACCATGTGTGTTTATAGTTGCTTCGTATTCATAAATATTCCTTCGAACATCCTTTTTCTATCTCCAGGGACGCCAGAGAAGGGGGTGTAGGGGTACAACTGCCCCTGTTGCCCTTTGACAGAAGGGGTAAGAGTTGTTTCTAATAAAGTTCCCTTGAAACTGGCCAATTGTAATAATCAGAGAGATTCATATGAAATTCTGAACTTCTCAAAACATGTAAAATAATTCCTTGTGCCGAAAATTAGCCAATGTTGAAGATACCTACAGATAATAAAATTGCAGTCACGTATGAATTTGTAGAAGCTGAGAATTATCTATCAAAAGCCCTTTAACTCGAGCCTGCCCCCCTCTCTTGCCGTTTGGTCGTTCCGCCGTCCCTGTCGATTCCCTAGTAGGTTCTTGCCTTTGAAGCTACATTACAGGGGACCCAGGATGTGAAGACGAGCTATAGTCCACTGTTGCTTTACAGGGGGCAGAGAGCGGAGATGTACCGTGGATACTCATATTCTATTGGTTAAAAAGCCATTTTCAAACCTGACTATAGCTTCACTATAGCTCGCGCCAAAAATTATAGTACGAGTTTCATTGTCTTCGATGCCTTTTCCAGAGCAAATCCGGAGAGGCATAGTGATGACCAGTGGCGGCTCGTGACTTTCACAGTTGGGAGGGCAGACCATCAATATGGCGATAATCGATAGAAAGGTCGACTTTGCAAATTTTTCACTGTATTCATGGTTTGATGTTGATCGTCATGGAGCGCAGAAGAAAAAGCTGTGGTTGTTGTTTAGCGATGATGTGGTTGTTGTTTAGCGATGATGTCATTTTACGGGCAAAATTTTTCTTGCCCCGAATCCAAATGAGCCAATCACAGACGGCGTTTTGCAATGCTCGAGGTCAAAACTTAGCTTGTGCGCATGTCGGCTAGGGGCAAAAAAAACTTTGCCCGTAAAATAACATCATCGCTCAAGGCACTAGCGGGCCAGAAGCGAGGCTAAGGACGAGACGGGATAGCAAGGAGCTTTTTCTAGAAGAGATACAAACTTATATAATTAACCACAGTAAGACTATCTTTAAAATTAAATATGAATATCATAGATTTCCTTTGAATCTTTTCGAGGGTGCATGGCCCCAGATGCCCATTAGCAAGAGCCGCCAGCATTGCATGTTTGTTAATAATTTGATAACCTATACCGCTGCTTTCAAATGTTGAGAGGCTTGATAGCAGCGTAAATCAAACACTGAGATTTTGACTATAGCTCGAGCTACTGTTGCTATAGTCTGGATCCGCTCCTGATTTGACCCTATACATTGAATGCAAAACCCCAGTAATTCAGGAGAATTAAAATTCCTTAAATACTTTTACATTGAATTGCGATGTAGTGCTTAGATTTTCTCGCCTCAATCTACTGTAACAAAATTTTTTCGAGGTCGATCTGATTGACTTTCTATTTTGTTTTTCTTATTATAATATCTGTGAATCATTGGTCATGATCTACAACTCCCCCCCCCCCTACGAACACCCCGACCCGGAAGGAAAATGGAATGGTTGCATACTCCAGTCCCATAGTGAATCTACGTCACTTCTTTTGTGTCAATCCAAATAGAGAATTGGAATGCCGGATAAAGAAGTATTTGCTATGATCGTCATAACCAGTATCGTTCCAAGAGTTGAAATCATATGTTCTAAAGAAAAAGAAGCCCTCCTCCTTATCTAAGAGGGGATATAGTGAAGAGGCTATATAGCCTCGCCTAATCAATCAACAAGGGTAAAATCAATCAGAACAATATTTAGCTACCCTTACCCTCTGGTAATGAGAAGATTTTTGGTGAACAGCGAATGCCTGCTGCGTTTACAAACTATTGACATTTTCCTAAGCACGGGATTAAGATCAATTTTGAATCACCTGCACTGCAGCCTGAACTCTATCCATACTTACTCTACATCGAGTAACATGAATCTAAGTAAATTCTTACCTTAGATAGATAGAAAAGATGATTTATAATCGTGTCCCTTTTACTTTTGAAAGAAACTTTGTAGTCTCTGCCCTTTGTATCTTAGGCTAACTTTATCTTTGAACTATTTGTATAAGACTCTAAGTTTGAATTTTCAAAAGTTTATGTTTCTCGTTGGATTCTTCCATTGAAAGAAAGCATTGCTTGTTCTGCCATATTTTCCTTGGATGTTTCCATCCATAATCTAATCTAAGTAAACTGTTACCCTTGATAGATAAAGTCGAAGATTCACCATCGTGTCCTTCCGACGTTCTGAAAGAAGGTTTGTTGACTCTACCCTTTATACCTTTGGCTAAATTTATTTTGGAAGTATTCTGATTCAACTCTAAATTTGAATTCTAAAAGATTAATACTACAGCAAATTTAAGAACGGTCTTACCCTTTATTGAAAAAGTCAACGACTTTCCGTCGTGTCTCTTCTGCGTTTTAAAACAAGGTTTTTGTTCCTGTCTCTTGTACTTTTGGCTAAATTTATCTTTAAAATATTCTGATTAAACATTTACTTTGAAGTAAATAACGTTTACGTTTCTCGATGATGTCTCTCCATTGATAGACAGCAATGCTTGTTATGCCATTAATTCCTTGGATTTTTCAATCTTCAATCTAATCGAAGAAAAATCTTACCCTATATTGAAAAGTCGATGACTGTCCATCGTGTCTCTTCTGCGTTGTGAAACAAGCTTCTTGTCCCTGTCTCTTGTACTTTTGGCTAAACTCTTTTTTAATTATACTGATTAAAATCTAACATTTAAATTGATAAAGTTTATGTTTCTCGTTATTCTCTCTCAATTAATAGACAGCAAAGCTTGTCATGCCATTATTTCCCGGGATTTTTAAATGCTTAACCTAATCTTCGTGAACTCTTTTGTTAGACCGAAAAAGTCAACGACTTTCCATCGTGTCTGTTTTGCGTTTAAAAACAAGGTTTTCGTTTCTGTCTCTTGTACTGTTGGCTAAATGTATCTTTGAATAATACTGATTAGACTCTTACCTTTTATTAGATAAAGTTTATGTTTCTCGTTGGTCTCTCTCAATTGATAGACAGCAATGCTTGTTGTGCCATTGATTCCTTGGATGTTTCAGTTCTTTATCTAATCTAAGTATGGTCTTACCCCCTATTGATAAAGTCGATCTCTCTCCATATTGTCTCTTCTGCGTTTTGAAACAAGGTTTTTGTTCCTGTCCCCTTTACTTTTGACTAAACGTATCTTTGAATAATTCTGATTAAAGTCTTACTTTCAAATTATGTTTCTCGTTGGTCTATTTCAATTAATAGACAGCAATGCTTCTCGTAACATTATTTCCTGGGATGTTTCAATCCTTAACGTAGTCTTTGTAAACTCTTACGTTAGACCGAAAAAAGTCGATGAATGTCCATCGTGTCCTTTCTATGTTTTGAAGTTCATCGTTTGATGTTCATTAAATCGTTATAGTTTTTGGCAGTTTCACATTCAGTTTGGCAGGATAAAAGTCCCTGACATCCTCAAACAAAACCACAAAGTTACCCACTTTCTTCTACTGTTTTGTATTTTCAAATCAAGAGTAGACAGTCTTGAATTGCTCGCAAAAAAATTTCTTTTTTCATAGATAACTAGGCCTAGATCACCATTAATTTAATTTCAATAATAAAATTTCGTTTACCATAAGATAATGTTATTAATATTTATGCATTAGTCCACAGAATGAATGCATTACAAAACTTTCCTTCCGTCTGCAGATAATGTAGTAACTAATTCTTTACATCATTTTTGGGTGTAACCTTTAATAAAGGGCGTGTCTGTGTGGATTTCTTATTTTGGCTCCCTCACTTCTGATCTGCTTCATACGTAGCTTGATGTAGGACACAGCTGCATAATGTTTTGTGGATTTTAAGGCTTTGACTAAAATATTGAAAGTTTGGGAAAAATTTAGGACAAAATCCTGACTTGTTTAATTTCCTCCGAATTCTTCCAAACTAAGGCTGTAATGTGATGCCAATGATTAAAGTCCAATGCAAAACATTATGCGTTACTTTTAATT
>NW_027020025.1:4062867-4244603 GCF_013076305.1 Rhopilema esculentum | reverse complement strand
ACTTAATCAATCCTTTTTCACTGCATAATTTTGGCATCAGGAAATTTGGGTTGTGACCTGAAATCTTCATTTGTTCTGAGATTTTTTAGGTATACATAAGGGGATGGCTGGTTTTATGAGACCATATCTACCTTTTGACCCCTTATTGCAAACTGTCAGCAGCATACACCTGTCATTTCATAAATCAAGAAACCATTTTCCAATTAAGATGAATGATTTATTTTCAAAGCACAGGATCTTGTCTTGTATTGATTTCAATTTTAACATACTTGTGCCCCTGTACATTAATAGCCATGCATATTTGGCCATTACAAAACAAAAACTTGTTTGGAATCATGTCCAAAAGATGCTAAAGGAAAGAAAATTATTTTTATTTTTACCCTTCCCCAGCCTTCCCCCGCATCACTTTGGCAGAGATTTTTCAAACAAACTGAAAGAGTTAAAGTTGCCTTTAAGAAAAAGAGCTATTTTGTTTGTTGGAAATTTTTTTCAATATATATGAAGTACAACATTGCATAGTTAATTATACATAGTGTAACAGCTTTTCAGAAACTTGATAATAAACCAATTTATAATAAAACTTCATAATAACCAATTTATGTATATGTATTATGTTTTTTGCAATGAAAATGGTTAATGTTTTGTTTAGTATAATGCTGTTTTATGAATCATATCACAATAACAATCACTGCTTCTTTTGTTCATTTGTGATTTTAAGTTTTTTTCTTAATGCCTTTTCTTTCTTTTCAATCTTTTTGGTCATCCTGTGCTCTTCAATCATATGTTTGGCATGTGAATGAGCCCTGATTTTTATGTACATTAGGATGCAGTCTTTCAGTGTTGCCTCTTTTACAGGTTCTGAGGCCAAACAATTTTGGCATACTCTACTCAAATTACTCAAAATTGCATCTTCTAGTAGACAGTTGCCCAGAATCTCTTGCACATTTATCCTTGTTTTCTGGGTGGAGATGTGGTCTCGGAAAACAAGCTCTGTTTTTTCTAGTATTTTTGCAAAAGATTCCTTGGGGTATGTCAAACCTCCCCTAGTTAGAGTGCTTATAAGTCTGGTTGAGCCTTCTTGCTTCCCCTCTTCTCCCTTACAAGCATTTAAGACTTCCAATCGTTCTTTTAACAAAACATATGAAGTTTTATTTTCCTCAACTTTACGCATGTTGTCATAGGTTTTTTTTGTGAGCTTATTAAGGATTGCACCACAAATATATGTTACTACTTCTTTTTCATTGCTGGATAAAATTTGTTTCTCTACCTCCTTGTCTTCTGTTATTGCATAGTTTTTCTTTGCAATTACTTCTTGACATTCAAAAATAAGCCAGGAGGAGAATCCTTGTTCAATTTCAAGACAATCTTGTAGTTGAGTAACAATTTCATTGTCTGTCCATATTTGATGGAACTTTTGCCACATTTTGTCAAGGGAAACTGCCTTTCCTGCTACTGTATCCTCAAGGCGTTTGCTAAGAAAGTCTAAATTTGGAGAAGGTGCATCAAGAAGGCGTTTGATTGTGGCACTATATAGTTGTTGAAGCATCTCTTTTTCAGACATAGCCTTCAATGCCTCTTTATAAACTGAACTGATGTTGATATTTTGAAGATGACCTGCGTTTGGTTTGGGCTCTGTCTGTCTTTTTCTTTTCTTTTTCATTTGACTTTTTCCAATAATCAATTGCGTGTTTTTGTCACTGCAAAATGCCACAGTTACTTCCTGTAATCAAAGCAAATAATTATAGTGTCTACTTATGTAACATCAACTAGTTAGTATGATAAAGTATATATCAATGGTATTTATAATGGGCTGGGGAAAAAAGCAAATACTTCCTTGATGGAATTTATTATAGAAGCCAAGTTAAAATAAAATTCAAGAGATGATGCCATTGTTATTTTGGAGACAAAATGAAACTATGCTCAAGCACTAGTATATCAATATGTAAATGCTTACTACTTGAAATGACAGAATCACTTTTTTGCGAAAAAACCCTCTTCATCACAACTACCGGTCCCGTTCCATGTTATATATTTGTTGTATCCTTTTCCATATTTTTGCTTCAGAGGGAGAAACTAATGATTAGTTCTCTTTTTTAATCAGGTATTGCTTAATATCGTATGTTACCTTGCTATCTTGCAGCTTTTATACGATCGACGATATACGGGTAGTTCTGCGGCAACGAAAAAGTTTTGGATAAAGTTTTAGAAGCCGGTTAGGCCACCATATGAGACGGCTTGCCGATCCATTCTACGCATTGAGATTGGTTTACTGAAAATTAAATTGTGGAAATAAACACAATTTACCTCTGCCGCTACCTCTAAGTCTTCTAAGTTGATGTCGTCTGAAAAATATTCAAATTCCATCTTTTTGAAGTTCAACGTCGAGAGATCTTGCCACTAAAAAGCGCAACCGGAAATGACCATAGCCCTCAAGTTGAAATTTTAGACCGCGCGCATCATTTTGATAAGAACCTATTGTTCTCCAGCTTAGTTTCCTATCCAGTCACACTTCCATTATCTTTGCTCTGATCATTGTTGCAGCCACCTTTTTTCTCACGAATACGAGATTGCGAGCCAATTCGAGATTAATGTTTAGACACCGTGCGCCATATTTATCATAAGACGTTGGTTACACTTCTTTTTATTGTACAAAAAAGACCAGAAATGATCGAGGTTACATGTAACGATCGTCTTGGGAAAAAAGTGAGAGTGAAGTGCAAGTATCCTTTTCTGTGGTTTTAATTGAACGAACTTCCCTGACTTGTGAAACATTCTCTGTTCTTGGCAATTTTTTATCTACATTTTTTTTTTTATAAGAACAATTTTATCAAAACACGAGCCTCAAAACTGGTCAAAAGTTAAGAACAAAGTGAGAACAAGCTGAGGCTGAGCTTCTGCAAAATGCAATTTTGAACAACGTTTTTTCTCAAAATCGAGGATTTTTAGCGATGTGTGGTTGCTTTTTCGGTGAATATTCAAATTTGTCAGCAAATTAAGGCTGTCTCACTCACTTTGTTGGCAAATAAGGCCTGAACACCTCATTAGATCGAAAAAGCTAGCAATAGCACTGCTTACACCCTCTTAATTTAAGAACAAATTAAGAACAATCCAGCCTCAGATTTTCGAAAAAATTAAGAACAGTCAGCCTGAACTGAAATTCACTGGTTCTTATAAAAAAAAGTGTAACTTCAATTCTTCACATTTATTTGCTAAAATTCAGTGGATTGGATCCCAAAAAATAGATCATAGTCTACATGACATAGAAGTAGAATCTTTATGTTGAATTTGTCTGTGCCAAAGGTTTTATGCTGTTTGCTGTTTGGCCTGTCAGACAGCGAATTACCCCATTTTCAAAATTTAGTTTTTCTATATACATTTCAATGGGATTTGTTGAATGTTATCACTACAGCAGCAAATTCCAGTCAAATCTAAAGAAATTTCTAAATATTCAAATTAAAGTAACTTGCAACTGTCATGAAGTTTTTAGTATAAAGCTACTCCAAGATGAATATTTCAAGTCTAAAATAAGATGATTTAATGTATATCATATTTAAGTATATATAAAGGCATCACTGCTTGCAGCTCGAATCCATCCAGCAGAGTCACAGCTGGTCTTCTGTCATTCTCTGTATTCTAATTGCCTTCTTTACTTTCTTACAGTCTTATGTCCTTTTTATTGTTTCCTTCTATCCATACACAGTTCATTTGTTTTCCTGAATTATTTCCCGTATCTTCCACTAAGTGCCTTGCTTGTCCCCACTTGTTATAGGAATAAATATTTCTTTCAAATTCAAGCCCTTTTTATGCTTTATCTTTCTATTATCTTATCATTTTCTTTCGAATTTTCTTTCAGTTTCTCATTGATATTTAATTCTACTTCTTTTTCCTTTCTTTTATAAAGCTAGGATTTTGAATAACTTCTAATTTGATCCCTATCTCTCCTGTCCTCCTCTCTTTCTTTAGCATCCCCACCTTGTGTTTTTTAGTTTTCTGTTTCTTTTGTTTTTCCTCATTCGATGTATTAGGCTCTGTATACCATTATTCTCTGATACAAAATCATTGACTTCTTAACCAACTGAACTGCCTTGATGATATTTGCCTTGACTTGAAAAGTGCAGATGACACTGTTGGGGATTTGAAATTATTAATTGCAGCACAGACTGGTACAAGACCAGAAAGAATTGTTCTCAAGAAATGGTACAGATTTTGTCATGCATATTCAGTTGTTTTCTTAAATATATATTACTTAGTATAGAAATTTTAGTTTAGTTGCATCCATTGATATTGTTGAACAGACAAGTAACATTTCAAGACATTTCAAGTAAAATTTCAAGACATAAGAACATTTAGTCAGACATTACCCACCCATTTCTCTTTATCATCAGTGCCGATATGAAAGAGCAGTCCTGGTTATATGAAAATTTTTTATCATACTAGTAATTGCACTCCCTGAAAAGTAGAGGGGTGCCATCCATGAAACACAGACTTTTAGTATAATATAGCATATATTTCAAGGGGTCTATCACTGTTTGACAAAGTGTATGAGGCTATTATAAAGCAAATAATTTTTACTGAATTTTAAAAGAAGTTTCTTGAAAAGACAGTACTGTATTTTGCCATGTATATGACACATCTTTGCATAAGACACATCTTTAATTCCATCTTTGAATTCTGAAAATAGTTTTTACCATTTCTTACCATGTATAAGCACACCCCCTGCTCTCAGTTTTTGTAAAGCATGTATCTTTCAGTTAAAGAATAAACTATTGACACTAAATCTATTGACAAATTATATACTATTGACCTTAATATAATATTATTATATACTATTGACTATTGACACTAAATATTTACACTAAATCTGTGGAGGAAAATTCGCTCAAACTGCAATGTTTGAAGTAGAAAGTTTACCATCATAAAATAATCAAAATCATCATTAACGATTACAGGTTTGAAAATCCATAAGATTCTTGTTTGTCATCTGTTCCATCCACAACTGACAGGGGTGTGCCTTCCAATTAAGAGAATGCAGGGTACAACCCTTCCATTTTGGAGTAAAAAAGCTTTTGTCAGATAATTTTTCTATCCCGGCTGGAGAATCTGGAAGTTTTTACTAAATTTTCAATAAAAGTCCGGTTATTCAATTGGGAAAACTGGTGCTCCAAATATCATATGATTTTGTCTATGAAATTAAACTTTGCCTTGAAAGGAAATGATAGGAGAGTCAATGTTACCATTGTATAAAACGCACCCTCAAACAACAACAATTCAAAAGAAAGGTGTACATTATGCATGGCAAAATATGATATTTAAATAAAAAGCATATATCAAGTTTTATTGGCTCTGTTGCAATGGCTGCATATTGTTTTGAGAAAGGATTTGATCCCAGAATTTGAAAAGTAATTTGATCCCAGACTGTATTCATTTGAAAATGCTGTTTAATGTGGAACCATTTGAAAATAGAGTCATTTGAAAACTGATAGTTTTATTGGGAACAGCAGAAACTGTGGCATTTGAAAGTAGAGTCATTCATTCTTAGTTTCAAAAAGGGCTCAAATAAAGGATATGATGACAGATCAAAATGGAGTAATGGAAATACCTTTGTTTTTATTTTGACCAAAATGAAGTTGCCTGGAGTAATTGGAACAGTTAAAAAAATAATGAAAGTGGAATGACTTGTAAAAAGATCTAGCAAAGACAGAGTAACGGAAAAAGGCCTTAAAGATTGATTATGCTCCCCACATCTACTTCAGACAATATTAACAAGAATTTAAAAAAAACCCATAGACATAAAGAATAGTTAGTCAAAGCATGACACAGTGCAATATAAAACAATCCAAAACATTTGCATGCCTAATATTACCAGGAAGGAAAAGTGTGGCTATCATGGAAATCAGAAGCCTTAAACAGATTTCCTTATCAGTTGCAACTAGTGGATTGTTACAAAATGAAGCTTTTCTTGGAAGATGAGGGTAAATTTGAATATATGTTTTATTGCAATTGATGTGTAATACTCAGTTTTTAACTTCAAGTTAATTGCCAATGTTCTGTTTTAAGCATTTTGCAACTCAATTCTGCAAGCCTGGAATTGTTATGTCTGGAAGGATTTTATTTGACTTCATGTTTGCAAACCTTTTCCAGGTACACTATCTTCAAAGATCATATCACCCTCAGGGACTGTATCTTTTCATCAAGAATTTGTTTGGTCAATGCCAACATGTGCATGACGTAAACTTACTTTATAAGGTGGTTTTCTTCTCAATTATTGCACAAGAGTTCATTTTTCTATTCAAAATCTCTTATAATCTTAAAGGTGATAAGATCTGTTTATTAGGTAATACCGAGCAGTTGGAATAGATTGTGTAAGATTTCTGTTTTAACCATGTTAATGGAAAACAACTGGATTAGAAACTATGAGGAACTATTTTACATTTGTGAAAGATAACAAATGTTGCTTGAAATTATAGCTAAATTAAGATACCTAATTTTCTCCAAATTTCAATATTGCCTGACATTATCTCTAAATGTTTTTGTCATATTGTAATTCAAATTAGATAAATTTGTTACACAATTTGGAAACAAGCTATAGTTTCACAATGAACAAAAAAATGTCACCTTGTGGTCCTTTCACACGAAGTGTGGATACGCCTTGTTGATATTTCACAATAGTTGATTTCTATCAGAATAACCTCAGGGCAACAATTCTTAACATAATAACAGTATAGATTATATGGAGCACAGAAAAGGCTTTGTAAAAAGTTAGCATAATGTCCCATTTTTGAAAATTTGGGTGTCTGTAACAGGTCCTTTTTTAACCTTTTGCGGCATGGAATTTTATTGCAGGGGTCTGTAAGACCTGAAAAGTTCACTTTTATTTTCATTGACCCCTGAAACAGATGAAATAAATGATGGAATGAATCTTGAGCTTTATTACAAATAGGACAACCGCTCAGATCAACTCACCTTTGATAACTGGTGGATTTAGAAGATTTGCAGAGCTGTATGCTTATTGTATTCAACCTTGGACTTCAAGACTCATTGCCAACCTATGTGCACAAAAATGAACATCTAAACATATTGTAGGTGCTTGTTAAGTAAACAAATGGATGTTCTTTTCTCAAATATTTCCATCTTATAAATAAGTCCTGGTTTGAATCATGAAAAATATTTCCATCTGAATGTAAATTTGGTATTTTCTACTTTTTGTTACCTTTGTTTTACTTTTTACAACTAATTTTTTTGCTTCAAAATTATGGATTATGGAAAAATTTTAAATATGCAGTTGTTTTTATAATATTTGACAGCTTGTTTGAGATTATACATATGTTACCTGGATTTATTAAGATTAATGATATTGCCTGTCATCGAAGATGCAAATGTTTTGTATAACTTTCTTTTTAACTTCTTCATTTCTTATTTTAAAATGTATATTAAAGCAATTTTATTTGGACATTTAAGGAATTATTATCATTTTTGTTGAAATAATTATTTTGATATACGATAGTTTTGAATAAAGGGCCTTTCATATCCCTTGTACATGTTTCAATTTTGAATTTTGTTATAATCACAATTCTGATTTGACAACCGACTTTCAACATCAAGGTATCAAAATTTGTCCTTATTCATGATTTTTTATTTTACGCTTCCTATCCTTTATAAAACTGCGGAGAGAAAATTTCACCAAAAAAGGGTTTAGGAATATTCATAATTACCTGTGAAGGATTTTGGAAGCATATTCAGTGAGATGAAAAGTTTTTACTATTCCCCCTCTAAAACTGATAAATTCGTTTCAAGTCAGACAGTTGCTTGCCGAATTGAAATTTTTTATCCCCAACTTGCTAGGCAGCCATTTTGTTCCAGACTACTGGAAAAGGGAGTCGTGCTTGCGATTTTTGCAGCCTAGCGCTCCAGTCATTTAGGACAATAGGCAAGGCAAACTTTTGTGTCAAGAAATCGAAGCAAAAATTGCAGAAGAAAGATGAAGAAGCAAGATATGGAAAGTATGTGACAAAGCTGGAAAATGTTTGAATTGAATGAGAAGAACCTAAAAAAAACTTCAACACAGCGGAGATGCTAAGAAATTGATTTGTGTCGGTTAACAGGAATAGCATTTCAAGGGTGTTATCCAGACCATAGAATCATAGTAGAATCAACTTGCTTCATGTTCATACTCGCTTGCTTTCCTGGGTACCAGACTCACTAGGGTAGAACCAATATCGCTAAAGAAACGCTATTTTGTACAAATGTTCTCGAACTACCGAGTTTGTCATACAGAATGCTTGCCTCAAAGCCTTTGGCATTGGCAACTGGCTATTTGAATGAGATCTTTGCCGACCCGGTGGAGAATCAAAAAAATCATAAAGCAAACCAGGCGGGGTTAAATTAAATAAATATACAGAGAGCAAATCAACGTTTCATCTCCAAGGAGTTTTTGATTCTTTAGTTGGCATTTTCAAATCCGTGAGACCTAAACTGAAATCAAGTCCAATATCACTGCCATTGTAATTTTAAAGCCTCGTTTTCATTAGAGTCATAAGATTCTATGACGCTCATGATCAAGTGAAAACACCAAGAACCATAATCATGAAATGGTTAGCACGTGATTCGAAAGACATGACATTAGGATCTTAAAAGTTAAAAAACTTTTTTGATCCTTATGATCCTTGCGACTGGATGTTCCCTTGTATAGTGAATTATGTGAATAAATTCCCTGATTTCCAGTCGAAGGCAGCATGAATTGCTCCTTCTGCTTATTTTCTGTAAAAACATACAACAGATGATTCTTTCGCGATTATAGAAAATTCACTCTTGATCTATACATACACGACTTGAGAAAAAAGAATCTAGAAACAACAATTAACTCGATTCAGGAGGCAAACAAACTATATGATTTACTTCATGACGAATTACTTAACACCATTGATAAACATATTCCCCTAAAACCAATAACAAAGAAAATGTATAAGCAAAGATTATAATTCTGGATCACTAAAAGAATCCTAAAATCGATCTCAACTAAAAATAAATAGTATAAGAAAATCCTTAAAACAAAAACGCTAATATCTATAAAAAATATAAGTATTGTAGGGACCTTATTAATTATCTTATCAGAAAGAGTAAAAAAGACTACTATGCCTTATATTTTGAGAAATTCCAGAAAACAATAAAAAACTTTGGTCTGGAGTTAATGGAATAATCAACACACAAAATAATAACAACAGCCATAACCTTAATTTGCATTTACAATTATTTACAATTTTCACTAATGGAAAATTTACATCTTACAGCAAAACTGTTGCTAATTCATTTAACGAGTACTTCACTTTAGTGGCACAAAAGCTAGTAGAACAAATGAAACCATCTACAAAAGATTTTAGCGATTTTTTGACAAATTCGAATTTCAATAGTATTTGTTTAGATCCAGTGACTTCAGAGGAAATCAACGAAATAATAGCTAATCTTGATGCAAGTAAACAAAATGATTCTTATGATGCTCGTACTAAACTTATTGAACTAGTTATGTCGTTGACTTTCTCTAGAGCCACTGTTATGTCGCTATACTATTTCTGAAACTTTTCCTCTGAAAACCAACTCCTCTTTTTTTGAAGATGTCTTTCCAGACAAGTTCAAATTTGCAAAATTTACGCCTATACATAAAGGCACCTCAATTTTTCTTGCATTTTTGCACCAAGTTAACTATGCAGATTTCAAATCTGAGATGAAATGAAAAATATCTTAAGCGTAAGTCAGATTTGGTGATGACGTCATCAACTGGGAGAAAATTCACTTTGAACCTTTTTAATTGTTTTCTCGCAACTATCATTGTCAAATATGTTCCATATTCGAACTGCACACATTCAGTGCTTTTGAAAGATGTATTGAATTACTATTATACTTACTTTGAAACGTTCTTTCATGACGTCGTCATCATTTTATGACATCATCTTCCTTTAAAGGTAATTGAATTACGCGTGAAAGTATGCCTAAAAATCTTTAGCTAGTTAAAAAGTCATTCAATATTAAAATTTCGTCGTATAGAAAATGATATGGAATCCATTCATCCTTCATCACTTTCTCCTTTGCTGGAACTCCCAAAGAAATTGTAGTTCCACTCATCATCGTCTGCTTCAAGCTGATCACCGCTATTTCCCACGCCCTGGTCCTCATTGGTTACGGAATTTTCTTTGATTTTATCACTAGAGCGCTGCAGATCTTGCAGTTTTTTAGCGGAGTGTGTGTGGGGCCCTGTAAAAGATGAAAATAATTTGTGTGAAAAAGATTTTGGGAATTAGTTGGCTGACTCCAGTATTTTTCTGCAGATATTCAAAGCTTTTTTAACGTTGACGATCGAATATTTTTCTCATCAAGCCGTTAAGAATTTTTTTTCTCTGTATATCCTCTCAGTGCAATTTCTCATTGCAATATTTATTTATCAAATTTATGTTCAAAATTAGAATCTATAAAGAAATTTTGTTCTTTTAAACCACACTAATACCACCTGTAGGCCAGATCATTTTTTCCATCATATGTCTAACCAAAGCTTAAAGGCAATTTATCTTACTTTTGGTACTGTAACCAATAGTAAATGCTTGTGTCGACCAGTATGGATCTTGAAGGTTTGTTCTATATTCGCAAACACGAGTGCGTTCGAAATTAACTGCTTTCCTTTTTGGCCCTGGTTAAGCCTTGAACTAGCTTTACAAAGTAAGTTTGATACAATAAGAACCAGACCAGATCATACAAATTGTTCTTGATACGTTATCAAGTGGCTGGTCGTATTCATTTTGATTAAACAAGGACGACTCGATAGAAATATGAAAAAGTTTTGATATACCTAATAATAATAGCTTAAAAAATTTGAATAACAGCAATATAAATACAGTAAATAAAAACCCCGAATCATACGTCCATGAAACCGTAGATAAAAAAATACCTGATTCCTGCGAATTAAATACAGTTGACATTATTAAGAATATCAGGATTAAAAATAAAAAGGGTCTCGTAATTGCATACCTAAACATAAACTCAATCAGGAATAGAATTGAACCATTAAAATTAATGGTTTCAAAATATGTCGACATTCTTACAATCGCCGGAACTAAAATAGATGAAACTTTTACAACAAGTCAATTCATGATCGAAGGCTTTTGAGAACCTTTCAGAAAGGATAGAAACAAAAATGGTGGAGGCCTTCTTACCTATGCAAGGGAAGGGATCCTTGTTAAGAGCTAACAAATTACAAATTTCCTAATGACATTGAAATATGCACCACCGAAATAAAACTTAGAACAAAAACATGGCTACTACTTAGCATATATCGCCCACCCTCCCAATGCTGAAGCTATTTCTTTGAAGAGATCGAGAAAGGAATCGATTTCTTCAGCAATAAATTTGAAGATCTTATCGTTATGGGCGATTTCAATTGCGAAGTGGGTGACAGCGCAATTAAGGCTTTCATGGACACTTATAAATTAGTTAACTTGATCAAGAATCCAACTTGTCACAAGTCAGACAACCCACGATGTATAGATTTGATACTGACAAACTGTCAGTAAGTCACTTTCAAAACACGACTAATGTTGAAACAGGGTTGTCTGACTTCCACGTAATGATACTGAGCATACTCAAAGATTTCACCAAGAGAGGTCCCAAAATACTTACATATAGAGACTGCAAAAAATTCGATATTCCGAGCTTTAGATCTGAAATTTTGAGTCATCGAATACTAAACTTTAGAGACTACGGAAGTGTTGATATCTTAGTCAAAACTCTTCTTAATAAACATGCCCCCATTAAGAGAAAGTATGTTCGTGCAAACAACAGGCCATTTATGACGAAAGAATTACGTAAGGCAAAAATGCATCGTAGCAAATTAAAAAATAGATATACTAATAACAAAAATGAGGAAAATCATAAAGCATATAAACGGCAAAAAAACAAATGTGTAAAGTTATTACGTAATGCTAAAAGCAGTTATTTTAGAAACCTAGACTTAGGTAATCTTACAGATAATCGCAAATTCTGGAGAGTGATCAAACCGGTCTTTGCAGAAAAGATAATAACAACACCCTCCATTATATTGGAAGAAAATGGAGAATTAATTAGTGATAACCGCAAGATTGTAGAATCATTTAACAACTACTTTATAAACATAACACAAGGTCTAGGAATTCAACAAGATATAGCTCACTTGTCAGTTACAGAAGGTATAAATGACCCAATTGATAAAGTCATTGAGAAATATAAAGACCACCCAAGTATCATAAAAATAAGAGAAATGTACCCTGACCCACAGCCCTTTGAATTCAGGGAAGTAAGCAGTGGGGAAATTTGGGATCAGATAAACAAACTTAATACCAGAAAGGCCTCACCAATAGAAAGTATACCTGCTAGGATATTTAAAGAATATTCAGACATTTTCTCTGAAATTTTACAAAGAGCGTTTAAGGAGGACCTATCTAATATGACATTTCAAAAAGAACTCAAATTAGATGATATATGCATAAAAAAGATGGTAAATTCAGTAAGAAAAATTATAGACCAATTGCTACCTTACCGTCCGCATCAAAAATATATGAGAGAATCATGGAATCACAAATTACTTCCTTCGCTCATTGTTTTCTATCACCACTGCTATGTGGTTTCAGAAGGAATTATAGCGCCCAACATACATTACTCAAATTCATAGAAAATTGCAAAAAAGTTCTAGATACTAAAAAAACAGCCAGTGCACTATTGATGGATCTGTCAAAAGCATTTGACTGTCTGAATCATGACCTAATGATTGCTAAACCAATGTTTATGGTTTTAGTAGAAGCGCCTTGAATTTCACATTATCGTACCTTAGCCAGAGAAAACAAAGAGTCAAAATAAACCCCTCTTTCAGTGAATGGAAAACCACGAGTGTAGGTGTGCCACAAGGATCAGTTTTGGGACATCTCTTGTTCAAATACACAAATGACATGTTTATGTTTATATCAAATAGCCAAATATGCAATTGTGCTGATGACACAACGCTATATGTCAACCACCAAGACATTAATCAGGCTATTAAAATACTAGAACAAGACGTAGTTATTTTGAAAGAATGGTTTCAAAATAATTATATGAATGGGGACAAATGCCACCTTATAAATTTTGGTAAAGGCAGCAATGACACATCTCTGAAAATAGATAAAACGATAATAGATAAACCAAGTAAAGAACAAAAGCTTCTTGGAATAAGTATTGATAATTGATAATAATTTGTCGTTCAAAGGACACGTACAACCGATATGCAAAAAGGCCAGCCAAAAGCTACATGCTTTATCCCGAATCTCCAACTGCATGGATGATAGAAAAGTAAAACATACTATGCACGTCTTCATTTTATCACAATTTAGCTACTGCCCTTTAATTTGGATGTTTTGTGATCGACAGATGAACAAGAGAATAAATAGAAATCATGAAAAGTATTTGCGTCTTGCCTTTGGTGACTATGAATCAAGCCTTCAATCTCTTCTTGAAAAAGACAACTCGACGTCTATCCATGATAAAAATCTGCAATTGCTTCTTACAGAAATATATAAAACTTTACATAATCTCAACCCAAGTTTCATGAAAGAAATCTTTACTGAAATAAATACAGTGAAAAAAGGCTTGACAGTATCGAGAACGACTTTGTTAATCTTCGGGACGAAGTAGCAGGTATCCGCAGGCACGTAAATACTGGGCGATGTGGAGGGGGGGGTGTGACACCCCCCCAATCTTTTATCCAGTCGGAAAATTTGAGGACAGTCGGAAAATTTAAAGCGGTTGGTAGAAAGCTAGGTTAAAGGGAGAAAATTTGAATCATTTGTGAAAATTGAAGTTTTGACTCAAACGACCTTGTGAACTGTAGCTCAAAGAGAAGCATAAGAAAGGTATAGGTTCAAAAGAAAATAGTTGTATGGTAAAAGGCAGTCCTAAAAAGAAAGAGAGGTGACGCAATACAGAAAAAACGAAATTTTGTATGAAAATGCAAGTATTTTCAACTACATTCGTCGTAATGAGGATAGTGTGATAATGATTTCATCAAATTGCTTCTAAAAACGGAATACGAAATAGAATTTTTTAAGTGATGCTCAAAGAAGCGCAGTACATTTCCCATGATTTATCAAGAACTTTCTCCGTTCGAGATTGACCGATGAAACATAGGCAGCGCCAGGTGGAGGCTTCAGCCCCCCCCCCTTTTTGCAAAAATGTATTTTTAAGCAAATAAAATGAGTAAATGAAAAGATACAAAGAAAAGAATAATCCGACAAATCCTTTAGTTACTTAATTTCCAAGGAATACGCCGGAGTCTATGGGGCCTCATAAAGTAATGAATTCAATTTTAAGACTTTAATTAATCAAATGTAATAAGAGCATGCCGTGAAAATAACAAAATGTTTTAAACGATTGCAGGAAAATACCTGCAAGAAATGTTCTGAAATGTATTTTAAGTTAATCTAAAGAGCGTGGTCGTGAAAAATTTTCTGGCCACTTCTTTCCAATATCCCTAAGGCCTCCGCCAACCTCGGCGCTAAGACCCCTTCAAACGTACCGCTAGCATAATGAGTGCCCCATAAAATAATAGGCATAAAAATTCGTGAAGCGTTTTTCAAAAGATGGTTCTTTAGTCTAATAATTCTATCAACTGGAGCCCCCCCCCTCACTTCGAATTTCTTGGCACCGCCCCTGTGAAAAACTAAATGACCTCATGATTCTTACTTGCGAGAAAGACATTTTGGACAACGTAAATTTAGATAAGATAGTGGAGCAATGGGCAAGTCGTAGAAGGAGAAAAATTAACACCTGATTTTTGGACTAGGAATGTTTTGATGCACTAATTAAACTAACAGTCTTCATGCTCGATCTTCCAAATTTGCGAAATCTAGAAACTTTATCATAGAGCTGAATAGTTATTTACGAGACAATTTTTAAGGTTTTGTTGGTAAAAAACTATTAAAGTTTAGACCCTCATACAAAATTAGAGCTGACCTTTGTCAGTCAAAAATTTTGAGCCCTACAGCCCCCCCCCCCCTCCCCAAAAAATATCTGCCAATTTACGTCCCTGGGTATCCGAAAGAAAGAAGAGGAAAATTCTGTCGATATTGATGGATTGAAAAATGCCATGGACTGGCAGTTTAATTGCATAAAAAACATTCAATTTGAGCAATTACGCCAGGAGCAAAACAGCAGAAAATCTTCGTTTAGAGTTCAGTGTTTAACTGAAGAAGAGCACAAGAGTCTGGAAGAAAAAACGATTGGTGTCTTAGAGAATGAGATTGGGGTACGCGTTGATAAAGTGGAAATCGACATTGTTCATCGTGTTGGAAAACGAAGGTCTGATGGTAAGCCAATGGATTTTAGTTAAATGTTTAACGCACAAAACTAAAGTACGAGTCCTGAAGGAAAAAAAAACGAAAAGTATTTCTCTTTCCGAAGACCTCGCCAGTGGTATGCACCAGGTGTTAAATGATCTGATTTCGCGTAAGAATGAACTTAGAATTGAGTCAATTTTGACCAAAGATGGAAAAATTAAATATAATCGACTAAATACGGATAGAATTGATGTTATTAACAGTCACGACGATGTTGTTAAAGCTTTCAGTAAGCCAAGAAGTGGCTAGGATCTAAGACAAGATGGCCTTGTTCTTCCCGACCATAAATTTCGTTCGAAGCCTAATACTAATTATTTAACGTCACTCAACGTTTATCCAGGTTTGATGGGGGAAGAGCCTCTGCTTATGTGGCTATATCTTAGCCAATTTGTTAACACATTCAACTGATTTTGCATACTTAGCGTTATTTCATAATGCTCTTTTGGGATAGATAGTCAAAATTGGAAAATTCTTAAAAAAGTTTTTTTGTGACGTCATCACTTCGGTACTCTATTCTATAGCATCCTTTGTGTTCAGCAAACTTTCGATTACATTGAGAACAGGCTAGCTCGGTTTGATGGGATCCCGTCTTCTCCCTATAAGGTTAGCTCGTCGAAGCGGGATTCATTTTAATGCTTTTGTCCATGTAATCGATTCAAGCCGAATTTGAACAACGGCTGCGGTATCAGACGCAAAAACATAACTCAGACCTAGGGGGGGAAGAAAAGACAAAGCCCGCATAGCTCAAAACCGTTTCTTTTCAATTCTGGCATTGCAGCCATTTTTACAATCAATTTACCCAGGGCCCACGCCGCGAATTTGAAAGTGAGGGAGGGAGGGGGCAAGGCTGCTTTCACCTTTGATTATAGCTTTGAAATTACCTCCTTCATAAAAAGGTACGCAAAGTGACGCACTAAGACTTAAACGCTTGAAATTTTCCAGCTTGTCAAAATGATTCAAAATTGTTTTCTTTTGCCAAAGCCATTTTTACAAGATTCTCGTTGAATATGAAACTAACCAGGTGTGAGACGAAAAGTGCAGATTGTTTTGCAACAAAACAATACATTTTATACAGGTTCTTCTATAGGTTTTTGCATAATAAATACAAATTCTTTGCCTAGGTTAATTCCGCAGTGTCCCCCCGGCTGCGACCTGGTCTGCTGAACATGTTGTCGTTCACCTTTTCTGGGCGCAAAGACATTGTTAGTTCGGGTTACTTCGATCATTAGCTAGCAATGAGACTCAAGTTTAAATGCGTTTTGTTTTTCTTCATAATATCAACTTTGTCGTTTTTGTTTTTTAATTCGCTTTTATCATGGAAGTATAAGTTCATCGTTAAACCGTACGAACTGATTTCGCTTCAGTTCGCTGCAAACACTGATTACGATAATAAAACTGTTGCTGCAACGTCATATCCAATACGCCCAAGAAAGAAGATATTGATTTACACTCCGCTGTTTGGTGTTACGCCATGGTGGTATATTCCATACAATTACAATTTCAAAAACTTTGATGGAAAAATGTGTCCAGTTCACGACTGCAATGTAACATACAGTAAAGACGAGCTTCCAAGCAGCGATATGGTAGTTTTCTATGGGCGAGATCTCCCTAATCTGAATCATCTTAAAGAAATTTCAAGAACACGACGCCCACCTCATCAAATTTGGCTTTTCTACATGCATGAAAGCCCTATATTTTCTTATGGGGATACAACAGCCTACAGCGGCTTATTCAACTGGACTGCAACTTACAGACATGATTCCGACATTACTGTAACATATCATTTCTACTTTCCGCTCGAAAATGAAGACGAACGGCCACAGCTCGGCCAAAATTTTGCAGCAGGTAAGGGATGACTTACTCATAGCCTAGTGTTTTTCAGAGACAATTTGGAGAAAGCTTTTATGAGAAATGAAATGATTGATTTATAACGCAAAGGCGGGCTAAGTCTTATTCACTGTTTACCAATTTTGTAGAAACAATCTCCGTTGTTTAGAGATAAAGATAACTTTGCTTTTTCATTTCTCATGTTCAAATGAAAAATTTAAGCGAGGTACATTAAAGGCAGTATGTCCCCCATTGTTTTCATGGCCACGATATTCATGCATCGTTGATTTAATTCACAAAAACAATCAGAATGAAGAGCCACAATAACGCAATTTCCTCGAGCGAGGAGCTGCTATGAATTTCGATTCGGAAACGTCTAAGTCAGTTTCGATGATATAAAGATTAGGCAATTTTTGTCGTGTACACCCACAATAACTAGTGTCGGATACTAAAAAGGCAAAGGAAGACCTTCCTTTCAGGCGAGGCTTTCAAGTTAGAATTAGCCAATCACGAAGGGGACAGACTGCCTTTAAGTAAAAAGCTGATTTTGAAAAGTGGCCCAACCTTTAACTTAATTTACATAATAGTTAATTTATCTTTGTTCATCGTGTAGGTAGGTAATTTTGTTATGATGGGAGCATCAACAAAGTTCCTAGGCCAAGGTGGACAGTTTTTGGTACATCGGATCTTCTTCGTTCTGTATTTACAGTCTCTATCGAATACAATTATTCAAATCTGTGCAAAGTCTCATAAATTCTTGCATAAACAACTATCTACGTACTTTGCAACCTTTTATGTTCAACACGAAAGTAGCCTGCTTTCCATATAGAAATTATTTCCATGGGGCTATGACTGGCTGGAACCGATTCCAATGGCTGGAAAACAAAAACATATCCAAAGCATCCGTCGCGTTTCTTTAACCCGGTGCTTTAACTCGGTACTTGTTCACCTTTTTCTCGATTTCATAGTTGCTTAGTACATTACCTTGTTTGTTAGCATGATGTAGCAATTTTTGTTGAGATTGTTCATGAATTACTTTCGCTTACTGTAGCCGCTCCCCCCATTCTGACCTGTGCGGTTAAATTTAAAATTGTTATGTGATCCACACCCGATCCAGAAGAATATGTTAGTCTGGCTTGTACTAGGCCAGTTGTAGTGCGGCCTATTAGTTTTCCAGGTTTCACGACATCGTTCTTCTTTTAGGTAAAGGCAAGTTGATCACATGGATGAACTCGCATTGCGATAGTGACAGAATTAAGTTTGTAACCAAGTTACGAGAGCACGCAAAATTGGATGTGTATGGTGGTTGTTCAAGACACTTCCGGCCGCAAACTCCTAATTGCCCAAGAAAAAGCAAACAGTGCACAGAAATCATGCAGCAATATAAATTCTTCCTTGCTTTTGAGAACAGTTTTTGCAAGGATTACATTACAGAGAAATATTGGCTGAACGGTCTGGAGGCTGGCTTGGTTCCAGTTGTTATTGGATATGGGGATTATTACAATGAAAAACTTGCAGTCCCTGGATCATTTGTTGATGTACAAAAGTTTGAAAGTCTCCAGAAACTGGCCAGTTATCTTGACTATCTGGATAAGAATGACACTGCCTACAATGAATATCACAAATGGAGATATAATTATAAACTCAAGAATCACCATTGCATGTGTGAATTTTGTAAAGCTGCCCAGGAATTGAAGTTACCCCCGAAAACGATCGACCTCGAGGAATTTTGGGGCAAGAAAACTTGTGACTTGGAAAAGAAACCTTTGCAGTCCATAATATCTAGAAGCTGAAATTTCAAATCTTTAATAACGAATGTTTTCCTCTCACATTATTTTAAGAATATGTTATTCGATCATTTGAAATGTTCAGGCCTGATATATTATCACGAAGGGCAAAAGCCAAAGACAGATAAGACAATCTTGTTTCAACGGTTCAACTGTCGATTTTTTTAACTACATTCAATAACCGTAGAAGAAAGTACTAAAGCTTAGCTTTTGAAAAGTGCGAAGCCCTTACAGTCGTGTCCTTATTCTTCGTTCGAAACACAATGTTTTTCGTTGCTCCCTTAAGTATAAAATGGTTTTAATGTCAAGGGGCTGATTGTCGACGGCTGTAAATAATCATGACGTAATGTGAAAAATGCCTGTAATTTACTGTATTTTCGTGATCTATAGAATACTTTTTAATCGCTCTGAAAAAAGCAAGCATTTTTCGACATGATTTACCTAAGGTTAAAAGCTGACTGTCAAGTGTAAAATGTTTGCTTTTTTAGTAACAATTTTCAAATTTTGTACTCCCAAATACTTTAAGTATATGTCAAAGGTACATTGTCGTATTTTAGGCAGCCTTAGCTAAAGCCATTTTCCAAGAAAGCATGGCTACAAACCCTAGGAATAAGCCTTGGCATTAAAGCCTTATTGTAAAACAAAATAGAAGAAGGCAAGAAGTATGTAAAAATTGCGAGATTCTGCTGTAATAAATCTATTTACTCTAGCTTTCCATACAATTAAAAAATGTGGATAATCTGCATGAATTCTTTCCGGTGCCGGGTCTTTGTGTATTATGGAAAATTGTGGGGAGATTTAATGCCCGTGTCCGCGAAGAGAATTACAAGAAATGACGACATTTGGCGAGCGGCTAATCATATTTTTTTTATCTTCCATGCAGTCTTTCAAGGCTAAACTTTACTTTTCAGCTGAATCTCTAATACACATCCTCGGTTCTCCGCGAACCTAACTTTATCTACGAGGCACAGCACAGTCTTTCTCAAGTACTGTCTGTCCCAAATGTACAACAGCAAGGCCCAGCGCAGTCTTTCTCAAGTACTGTCTGTCCCAAATGTACAACAGCAAGGCCCAGCGCAGTCTTTTCCAAGCACTGCCTGTCTTGAATCAACCTTAATTACGATGAAGTATCGACGAGCTACAAAAGCTTTCTCAAGCCTCTTGAGCTGAGCAGTAAGCATCCTTAAATTGTCAAAGCCTAAATTCTTAAAAGTGCATCTTCACATATCTCTCTGTACACTCATTTTTTCCAATAAGTAACAAAGGTCGATGTTGAGTACTCCAGTTTCTTAATGTTCTGGAAATTTCAATACTCACTGTTTCTTAAGAGTTTCTTAGTTATGATGTCATGAATGATGTTATGAAATGTTCGTGACCTTCTTTCTCACCTCAAAAGATTCGCTTCCGTTCTGACGCTGTATTTAGATATGGGAAGTATATTTTTATCCCTTGTATCTTGATTTCTAGGCCATCAGGGCAATCATGTTCTTAGATTTTACACAATTTTTTCTGACTGTCCTGTGCTCGTTTCTTATAGCCAGTTTCTTACAAAAAAATGAGTATATCTGTATCTGCTTGTACCTCTATGTATCTCCCCAAATTGCCAACTTACATGTATACGTTTCTCTAAATCCTGTGGTTGCTGATGGGTAAATCTTTTTTATCAGAATGGTAGGAATTCTATACCATCTGTGATTTATTCAAAAATTGCCCAGAATTTGATTCCTTGACCTGTGTAACAAGTTTATCTGGTTCTTTAGCCAAAAGAATAGTCGTATATCAGCAACTAATTTTATATCGTTGGCTTTGAATTATGGGAATCATTTTGGAGGAAGCTCTTTGTGTAAATCTGCATAATTCTATTTGTATAACGCATGATATTATCACATATTCTTGTTTTGTGGCGATGGATCATTTCAGAAACCTTTATTGAAAGTTGTTAGGAAACGCACATCCGTTGAAACACATTTGTGTCCTGTCTAACGCATATGCTCTTCACGCTATTCACAGCTAGGCCCTGCATGTCCGCCATTACACTGTAACACTTGAAACGCATATGCGTCTCGGCCCATGCAGAAACGCATGACCATGCAGAAACGCATAGTACACTGGAATAGTTAAACCGAGCAATTTACCCGTGCGATAAATTCTGTTCAAGATAAACAAGAGGAAAACAAACTGGTTATGATTCCAAGGTTCTCTCAATCAGTCATATTAGGAAACACTGGATCCGTTATGAACGATTACAAACCGATATCCATATAATCTCTAAACATATTCAATTTTAATTCAGTACACGCGTTCGTGTTCCAATCGAAAAAAGAAAACAAGCTACATTCAAGCAATCAAACAATAAAAATCCTATCAATGAATGCGGAAATAAACTAAACAATATTCATCATTTACAACGTGTCCTCCGCAGAGTCTTCATATTTTCTAACAGTTGCCAAAGCGGTTTCTTATGGTAACGAAATAATATCGATAACGGTCAAATACACGGAGTCGGATCCAAAAGGTACTGGATCCATTTGGATCCGAACTCATTTTGGAGAGGGTGTTTACACGGGGATCGGATATGAAAATATTTGCTTTTACACGGGACCAAAATTTGCGTGCTCCTTCCAAAAACGAAATTTTAGCGGCAATTATTCAACCTCAGAAGGGAGGAAATTATTTTTTATTTTACAGAGATCGAAGGCTATTGTATCTGCCTTCATATCTTGTTTTACTTTTTCTCAAAAAGATGCTCCTTGGGTTTTGTTTACTTTATTTTCTAGCACAACTTTCAGCAGTAGAGCCGTCTCCTCATCAGTCCAACCAAAAACTTTGCTCCTTGGTCCTTAATCAACCTTTTATTCATTTTGAAAAAGCAGACATACAACAACAGCGTATTTATAGATACAAGCATTTTACAAGTATTACTAACATCCAATCAGCTAAAAACACGCAAGACCTACAACCAAAAGAAACCTCGATAATTAACAGCGAAGTTATCCGGAAGATTATTAACAGCGAAGTTTGCCAAATATTTAAATTATAGCCTACAATGGTTCGTTCGATTTGGTGCACAACATATACGAAGTACCTCGAAATAGACATCTTCCGTCTTATTTTGGATCCGTACCTGTTTGGATCCCAATCGTTAACACGAGGCCTCTTTGGGATCGGATCCAAATGGAACTATCTTCAAAAGCGATTCCAAACGGGCACGGATAGCAGATCCAAACCGGATCGGGTCCGTCAGGTCCCGTGTAAACGCAAAGACTCTTCGTACCCTTAGGGCCTGTTTACACGGGATCGGATCCGAACGGATCCGTACCTAAAGTGGTAAACAAAGATGCGATTACATATGTGGGTCAACATTACAAAGAAATATTGTATTGGTAAACAACTGTGACCAATACGAAATAGAAAGAATGGAATTGGTGAAAGACTTAACACGAGATCTGCGTTGCCAGACAAATAGCAGTATTATATTTGGTGGGGTTTTTACCAGCGGCAATTTTTGTATGAATATGGTTAAACTGTTTTTCGGAAAGCGGTGAAAATATTTCTCGGAAATTCGAGATCCGGTGTCTTTTTGTTGAGATTTCAGTCGGTTGAACACGAAAAAGCTGAAAAATTTCCAAGTGCAGGGCAGAAAACGGTGATATTAGAACACAGCCTAGCCACGATTAGTGGATACCGAATCTCTGCTGTTATTTATTTATCATGGAGGTTTAAAACCTCATCGAGAATGGCTTTGCTTGGTTTCCTTGCACTGGGTTTAATAAAATTTTACCTGGATAAAAAAGTCCCAAAAATTGTGAGAATTTGTTGGAATTTGTACAAATTTGTTGGAAAACTAATTATTTTTTCTAAAAATCCACAAAATTCCTTTTAGTTTCTTCAAACCCCGTACGCTATTTGCATTGGAGAAATTCCCCTTGATAACTGTCTTGAATATTCGATTTATACAAGTGTTTCCAAATCCTGGATTTTGCCTCAGTCATCTGTACATCAGCTTCATATGGCCCTTATCAATATCCATATTTTAAGCAAAAAACTCCTTTTGTTAAATTATTTTGACTTGACGTTTATGTTATATGCAACAAGAAAAAGGAAATGCCGTTAGTTTTCAGAGCTCTGCACGGGCAGGTCCAGATTCAAAATACTGAAGGAAATGACTTAATAACCGCCCGTAATTGCTATCACGTCAATAATTGAAATACTTTTAAGATAATTTATGAAATGAAGTACTTAAACCATCTGCTTATATCTTAAAATTCGTAGAAAGACCGAACAAGAAAGGCTTTTTTCCTAAGGGGACAGGTCTTTTTCTCAAGGATCTTCATTGGAAACGCCATGCATCCTATGTAAGGAAAAATCGTGGTCGTTCAACGGCAGATTAAAATTTCAACTGGAAATTGAGGGAATTCCACATTAATGATTTGCTTTCTTGAATTTCTCACTCATTTGGAGCTAAGTTGTTCTTTCAAGGCTATTATTTTTCCTTTGTGTTCTGTTTTTGTAGAAAAAGTTACTTTGTTTATGGTCGAGAATCTTTGTGCTGTGCGTTTTATTGCTTTTTTTTTTGGTAATGTTTCCGTCTAGTTTTGGTAATTTGTCTTCCTAACTGGGTAATTTCCATTTGTATTTTATTTCTGTTTGCATAACCCCCGTCTTGCTGCAATCCGAAATTGAATGAACAGGCTTTATCATTATGCCACTCACCCGTCTCCATGGAAATGGAATTGTTCGGAAAAATATTCTGAACACCTGTTCGTCAGAAGCTAAATGCCAGCGTATAACCTTGATGCATTTCTGGAATGTATTTTTATTGAATTTGAAAATTGAAGAACTTATGGCTGGTTTTCATATAACGTGATTCAACGATATACGAAAACCGCAAAACGTAGCTATTTCATCTTCTTCTCTTCTTCCATAACGAAAGGCTCATGTTTGAGCGACCGTGGACCTCTTCACCATCTTTCGTTACTCAACTCGCTCTTGTACTTTTTTCTTACTTGTCTCATTGTCACCCTTTTTGTTCAGGATGTCCAGCATTCGGTCTTTACAATTAATTCGTTCATCTTAAAGGCATTGAGTCATGGTAAATAGGCTTTCTCTATAGGGGGTCATTTGGTTTCGGCGTGATCGCTGCTGTTTCATGTGATATTGGCATCCGTTGTTGACAACTTGCTATTGATGGAAACTGTTATGTTAATCAGTACGAGGTGAGTTCATGTGACCAGTTCAAGGTCAACCAATAGCATAGCAGTCATGGAAATCATGACTCAGCGGATTTTGGCACTTAGGGTATACCCAGTCTATTTATCATGACTCAATGCCTTTAAGGTCTTTTAAACGTTCAAGGCGTTATTTTCATTCACGCGCATTGGTCAAAAGGGAACGAACATACATACAACGTTTGATACTATGACTACATAGCTTTCGAGATGCAATGTAGCGTTTCATTGTGGTTGGATTCACACATACTGTTAGTGATGGCATAGTGTAGTCATGGGTAATGTCGGACACCTTCAATTATTTTGCCAATCTGTCAATGCTACTATTTCTTTTCGATAAAATTGTTTGTTCTTAGGAAACCATATCTAATAAGGAAATTTTCTGATGAATTTATTTTTACATTACAGGCCATGCAAGTGTTTAATTCTAGGGTGGGAAATGATTATATTTTCCCGATAAATGTCTTTTTTAGTTGAAAACATGTATAATCGAAGGTTTGACAATAATGAGCTCTAACGGAATAGGCGGGATCAGTGGCGAACTGGCTACCATTCGACCCACCGGGAAAAGCAAGCAAAAGGGCGCCAATAGGTGCTAAAGTTGCTTAACTTTGGGGCTTGTAAAACGGGCAAGGAAAACTTTGCCTCAGCTGAAAATCAGTTTGTTGCAAACATTGTCATAATTCATCCTTAAAACCCTTTGCAATGGACAACAGAATGAGGGAACTAGGTGGGAAACGAAAAGGGGGCTCAGGGGCTTGCCTCAGGAAATTTTTTGAAAACACCCTATTTAGAATGTCGAAACGTGCCCCATGACGAAAATCAAAGTTTTTTTATCCAAAATTGGAATTGGCATGAGGAAGATTCTCAGTCAAATTGATAGTATTTGAAACGTCTACAAATTTGTTGGTATCAAATGATAGATTTTGTAGGTTGGACTAAAACCCAAAGCCCATTTTTCAGCTAGGGAGACACTATCTTCCAAAATTTTACAGAGAAAACAACTTTTCTGCCCTATTTTCGAATAAACCAGATCTCAAAAACATTAGAAATTTGACGAAATATATGACTTTATTCTCATCAAACGTTAATGTACACTAGGGTATCAAAAGTATTGCACAACCTCGAAGGAGGGGAAATGGCGCATGAATGATCGAAAGCTATTGTTATGCAAATTAGTTCTGTTTTTAGAGGGCCAATGGCAATTGGTCGAAAGCAAAACAACCACCAATCAAAACTTCAATCTATTTAGAGCATTTTTCAATATTTTGACGGGTAGCAACAAACTTTTGAAACCGCAAAAAGCCTCCTTGAAATGGATCCATATATTTGGTCAACGTATTCTTGTGGAATTTTGCAATAGGCCTGGAAAATTCTTACAAATAATGAATCTCTGGCTTTTGGACGGCCATTTGGATCACGGTTTGTATCATTTTTCATTTGAAGTCAAACGTTTTTAGCGATGTTAAAGATTGGACTTGATTCTGGCTATGCCAAAACTTTAATTTCTTTTGTATGGAAATAAATATTTGTAAAAATGGTTTCCGTTTACTCAGGTAAACTTTTATTTTGTATTCGTGCAAAACACTCATTATATTTCTGTGGACGGATTTTGAGCTGCAAAACCTTGCGCAGTGTTGAGTTTCATGCCTTTTACTGCCCCTTGGTGCTGTACGTAGTGAAATAAAACCGACAAATTCTTTCCCCTTTAACATCAAATTTATTTTGGTTGCCAACTTCTCGTTTTCTTTACTACTGTAACATTCTCGAGAAATCTTTTTTGATTTACCGCAGCTGTTGTGTAGCTGCATCTAACTTCGTCAACATTTTTTTTAAAATTAAAGACCACTTCCTCGTAAATGTTTTATAGCGACTCGCCTCTCATTTGACAATTTTGTTTCCTCAGGCATGGGCTACATTTTTACAGATAAAAATGTTTTTGCGTTATCTATACATTTCTAACTAAGTTTTCTATGGCGTCAGCAAGATTTGGAAACCCTTCCCGCCAAAGTTTGCTCTAAAATGCGCTTATTTCACCCAATTAATGCATTCAAATGTTTTGCATTGTCAGAAAGTCGACAAAAAGTGCCGCCATTTTGAGCAGGGTGGTGCAATTCTTTTGATACCCTACTGTATAAATTTTTTAAAGTTTTGGAGCATATCTTTGAAAAATGTAAAGGGGTGCCTCAGCACCTGCTAGCCAAATGACTGCTCCTGCCTCCACGCTACAGTTACAAATCATTTACAAAAGATATGATTACAGTACATCAGCGTGCGGAATTATGACCAGGTATTGAACATGTGCTTAAAACCGTAGACTTGTCCAAAATATATCTGATAACAATCTTGGACAAATGGATTTTAAATTTGTAAGAGATCCTACTGCCTTCCGTTTTGAGCAAATTGATGATTTTGCAGATTGATAGGCTCCTTCTGTATGAGAGACTGTGCGTAGATATGGTAAAAGGATAAATAATTGGCACAGTCTCTATTACGGGACATAAATTTGAAGAAGAATTGGAAAACTTTAATAGCTAGTTGTAAATTAAAAACAGCCGGTTTAACTTTCCATCGAGTTTTAAAAAAGGTTCTTACATGAGGACATCAATCCTCAACCTTCAAAAAGTTTTGTATAAAGTTTTTTAAAAAGTGGTCTCGTCAAGAGTTTTGGCTTCAGTTAGTCATAACTTCTTTCTGGTTCAAAACTCCAGGTTTTAACGTACATAAATAAAGCAAGATGCCAATGAGTTGTTAGTTGAATTGCAAAATGAAATAGCTTGCCACGGACAACATGTTCAGAATGTATTATCCTTTGTATCATACCTAGAGCAGTTTTCACTATCATGGGATAGTTGATAGCCCAAAGAGAACGGGCTGTTATCCAAGAGAGACAACACAAGGAATATGCACATATTACGGAATCAAAAATCGGCAATATTTGCAAAAATCACTGTAGTAACCTAATGCGCAGGAGCATTACGTTATGTGACCCATGTTTATATAGAGTTTCAGATTACAGTTGACAGTATTACAGTTATGTGTGTAGGCCGTTTGAAGTTAATATATAGTTATCGTTCTGTTCTGTTCAACCCATGCGTTGTTCTATCTCCTTCACATCTTAACATTGGCGACGAGTATGTCTGTACAACTCAATCCATTACCACCATTCGACCCGAATGCAGAACTTGGAGCGAGTGCTGCCAGATGGAAACTTTGGCTACGTGATTTTGATACTTTTCTTGTGGCTAGCGGAATTCGAGACGCTAAGCACCAGAAGGCCTTGTTACTTTATCAAGCTGGACCCAAACTTCGAGAAATTTTTAACCAGTTGAGTGATGTCAACGGAGAAGGGGATAAAGACAACTTTGCGGCAACAAAAGCCAAGCTCGTTGAGTACTTCGAGCCTCAGAAAAATTGACGGTACGAAGTTTATCGTTTTCGTGAAACTCGTCAGGGAGATCAAGAATCGCTCGATACCTTTATACACGGCTCAGGCAGATGTCCAGTACATGCGAATTCGAAGATGTAGACTTTGAAATCAAGGAACAAATAATTATAGGGGGTCGATTTTCCCGTATAAGACGCCGAGCTTTGCGTGACCCTAAGTATACCCCTAAAGACACCCGTATAAGACGCCGAGCTAATCGATGGAAGACGGGATGAAACCAGTTCGTATCAAGCCAGAGATATAGAAACAACCCACGTACACACTGTACACACAGAAACAACGAACCGTTTGCAATCGAAATCTGATAACAAGGCTTGCAACAATTGTGGAGGAATATGGCCGCACAAAAATCAATGCCCCGCACAAGGGAAAACAGGTCGCAAGTGCAACAAACCGAACCACTTTCAATCAGTTTGTAGGAGCTCAAAATTCTCGAAGCAGAAACAAAGACGTCCTGCACATTCTCGCAAATCACACGCAGCGGTGAGACCTTTGCAGCATGAGGATAATTCTAGTGACGAGGAATACTTGTATACGGTCTCAAATGGCAACGACAAATTATCAAAACGCAGCCCTGGGGTAAATGTTGTGGTTGAAGGTCACAAGTTCAACGTGATATTAGATACCGGATCCACAATCAACGTTATCGATAGAAATACTTTCGAAAAGATACATGGAGTCAAGTTACAACAAACCAACATAAAAGCTTTTCCATTCAACTCTTCGAAACCAGTTTGTTTTATCGGAAAATTTGAATCGACGATCACAACAAAATCTCACTATGGAGTTGCAACATTTTATGTCCTAAAAGATCGTAATGCTGGTTGTTTACTTACAGCCAATACAGCACAAGAACTTGGAGTCATAACGCTGAAATTGAACAAACTTTCCATTTCAGCAACCCCTACAAAACATATTGGTCCGCAAATTGATGCCATAATTCAACGTTCAACAAAGTCTTTGAAGGAACTGGTAAACTGAAGGGGTACTCGGTGAAGCTAAAAATCGACGAAAAGGCAATACCACGTGCACAACCGCAAAGGAGAATTCCTTTTCATTTGAGAAAGAAAGTTAAAGAAGCTATCACCCAGCTGGAAAAAGAGGGGATCATCGAAGCTGTGCCAGAAAACGCGCCTTTGCAGTGGGTATCTCCAATCGTCGTAGTACCGAAAAAGGATGGATCTGTTCGTCTTTGCGTAGATATGCGTGTGCCAAATACAGCAATAAAACGTGTACGTTATCCGATCCCAACATTGAATTATATTAGCATTCAACTCAATGGTGCCAAATATTTCAGTAAGTTGGATCTAAACCAAGCTTACCACCAGCTACCATTACACATAGACAGTCGTTTTATCACTACCTTCAGCACACACGTAGGACTTTATCGATACACTTGTCTCAATTATGGGACAAATGGTGCTATGGAAATTTTCCAATGCTGAAGGTAGTGATAAATTTTCCAATGCATCTTTTACAAGAAACTTTACAAGGTATAAATGGAGTGCTGAACATCGCAGATGTTATCGTAGTTTTTGGCAAAACTCGCAAGGAACACGATTAAGCTTTGCAAAATTTTTTGCAACGTCTGCATTCAAAATGCCTTACGCTAAATTTCAAGAAATGTAACTTTCTTCAGAAATCAATTCAGTTTTATGGACAAATTTTCACAGAACATGGTACGCAGCCAGATCCAGCACGCATAAGCGATCTTCAGAATGCACCGATACCTACCAGCACCAAAGAGGTACGAAGCCTGCTCGGAATGGCAATCTATAGTGCTAAATACATCCAAGATTTTGCGACGCTCACTGCACCACTTCGAGAGTTGACAAAAAAAGTACACCATTGGTATGGCAAGCAGTTCAACATAAAGCATTTGAAAACATAAAATTGGCTCTGTCTGAAGCTCCCGTTATGTCGTATTTCGATACCAATAAAGAAACTTTCGTTACGGTGGACGCAAGTCCCGTAGGTGTATCCGCAATTTTGAGTCACGCAACCAAGAACAGTGATGATTACAAGGTTGTTGCTTACGCCAGTCGTGGACTGTCCGATACTGAGAGATGATACTCGCAAACGGAAACAGAGGCTCTAGCCATCGTTTGGGCCGTAGAACATTTTCATTTGTTCCTATATGGCAACGAATTTACATTGATTACAGACCACAAACCTTTGGAAACTATTTACGGCAGTTCAACCTCTAAACCGTCCGCGAGGATTGAGCGATGGGTTCTGCGACTGCAACCTTATTCGTTTAAAGTGCAGTACAAGGCAGGAAGCGAGAACTCTGCTGATTATCTATCCAGACACCCATCCAGTCAACAATCGCGAAAACAAGAAAGAATCGCGGAGGAGTACGTAAACATGATTACGAGTCACTCTGTGCCTAAAGCTATGTCGCTAGACGAAATAGCGAGTGCTACCAACACTGACAAAACATTGCAAGCATTGCGAGCCGCTATACGAACAAATAGATCGCAATCATCTGATCGTTTAAAGCCTTATTGTGCAATCAACGACGAGCTCACTGTTGGTACGAAGGGAATTGTTTTAAGAGGAACACGTTTAGTTATACCAGAGTCACTTCAGCAACGAGCTATAGATATTGCCCATGAAGTTCACCAAGGTCTTTCCAGAACAAAAAGCCTATTACGAGAAAAGGTATGGTTCCCAGGTATGGACAACCTAGTTCAGCATATTCTAGATTCGTGCATCACTTGTCAAATTTTCGGCAAACCATCGCCACCAGAACCTCTGCAACAAACTGATTTTCCTAAAGGACCATGGGAAACTGTTCATATCGATTTCTGTGGACCGCTTTCTTCAGGAGATCATCTTTTAGTCGTCATTGATCGCTATTCGCGATTTCCGGAAACCGAAATTGTGCGATCTACGAAAGCATCGACTGTCATTCCGAAGCTGGACAAAATATTTTCGGTACATGGCATACCACGTGAATTAAAGACAGATAACGGTCCACCATTCTCGAGTGAAGAGTTTGCACGATATGTAAATATCCTCTGTATAAACCATAAACCCGTCACACCTTGCTGGCCGCAGGCGAATGGAGAAGTCGAGCGCTTCAATCAGCCTCTCATCAAAGCCGTACAAAGAGCAGTGGCAGACGGAAAGGTATGGCAACAAGAACTGAACCGTTTCTTGTTCCAGTATCGTAATACACCTCACAGCACAACAAAAATTGCGCCATCAGAGTTGTTATTCAACAGGAAAGTACAAGGAAAATTCCCTACTTTAGAGAAGCATCGCGCAATAAATAAACACAAAGAAGCTAGAATAAACGAGGAACGCAGTCGTTCGTACCAAGAAACATATGCAAACAAACGCAGAAAAGCACGGAAGAGGAACCTTCAAGCTGGAGATACTGTTCTTGTCCGCCAACAAAAAAGGGACAAACTAACGACACGATTCAGCAAAACGCCATACAAAGTCGTAAACCGTAAAGGTACGCAGATAACTGTTATAGATCGCAATCTATCTCAATTAGGCTGGCTCGAAACATATATACTTCTCCACGAACCAAGAAATCTCTTCAAAGAAAACTCAAACGTACGCCTTGTCTCATCATTTCTCAATTTTTCTACACGTCTCTCCTCAACACATTTTACGCTAACACTGCCCTACTGTACTTTTATGAACTCAATTTACATTACTCAGCTAATCAACATGTCAAATCAGGGAACCTATATTTGCTTATACCGATACAAAGGTCTTAGGCCTGGTTCAAACGTCGCACTTCTCATGTGCCGAACCTAACTCTGTTTGGAGCGACACTTGAGCATGTTTAGCGCGACTCCCGTTTCAAACGTCGAACTTAATCATGTCGCGCCAAATGGGTTTTAGGATTGTTACATGAAGTATCTTGGTTAAGGCGCGCAATCTCAAATATTTGTTTGAAACGCATGCGCCCTCCAAGACTTAAATGAATTCTGGGAAGGAAAATAAATTGAATATAATTATGCATTGAGTTCGGTACATGACAAGTTCGACGCTTGAAACCGTGCCGTGCTGGAGCCGTGCAGCTCGGCAAGCTCTGCCGATCCAAACTAGTCTGCCGCTCCTAACTAAATCTGCCGTACCAAATTGATTCAAACGTCGCGCCCCTCATGTACTTAATTCTCGAGTTAGGTTCGGCACATGAGAAGCACGACGTTTGAACCAGGCCTTACGTAGGTTTTAAATACATTACGAATATCAGTTTCCTTTACCTTGTTCACATACACATTAACAGGAGACAAGTACGAGATAATTAAGTTACTTCGAGTCCTCAAGTGAATAAAGCAATATATAATTAATAGAGAAAATCCTGTTGTCTTTAAAAGCAATATATCTAAGAATATAACATAACTAAATGGTTGCTATGCGCGCTGTAGAATCCCCCACTATAACTGCAGAAGACAGTAATCATCGCCGTGTAGCTCGCAACGTATCATTTTTAAAAAAAATAATCAATAACTATCAGAAACGCGCTCAGATGTCGGATTCCGAAGATGTCAATCAATCAAATCGAGCCACATACGCTCGTGAACAAGAGGTGCCTAGACCAGCTGAAAGACTAGTTAGAAAACGTTATGCACCAGTAAGATATGGTGAATCAATACCATTGGACACTTTGTAAACAGTATACGAAAAAAACTTCTTTAAAAGGAGGAGTAATGTATTAACCTAATTGACTATGCGCAGGAGCATTACGTTATGTGACCCATGTTTGTATAGAGTTTCAGATTACAGTTGACAGTATTACAGTTATGTGTGTAGGCCGTTTGAAGTTAATATAAAGTTATCGTTCTTTTCAGTTCAACCCATGCGTTGTTCTATCTCCTTCACATCTTAACAATCACCTTGTCCCTAAACAACTATTTTAACAAGCTTTAACAAGTAGCCAAAATGACCGTAAACGTTTGTGTAAATCTCCCCTCCCCATAGGCGCACGGGACGGCTTCAGCCACCCCCCCCCCTCTTAGATTCGGGCAAAAATCGGGCAAATCGGTAACAGAAAAAATGCATTTTGAACCTTTTATGTCTATAATATATCTGAATATCTGAATGAAAAAATTAAGTGATCATAATCGTGAACGCTTACGGAAGTAAAGGATAAAGGATTAAGGTAAAAAACCTGTGTCTAATTTATATAATGATTTTAAATAAAACAAGAAAACATTCAAACAGATCCATTTGTATGATGTTATCATCCCTGCATTTGTTTTTTTGAAAGCCTGATACTGAACATAATTTTCCAACAGTTTGTCTTTAGAAATTATGTAAAGCTTAAACATTTTGCTAATGTGTCATTAATCATAATGCTCATTATGATGTGTTCACAGTCGACATAATCGTTGCCAAGCCAATGTGTGAACACACTGAACTAATTATAATTCTTTTTTTTTAGTGGAAATGACCAGGACATTTTGTGTGCTTTGGGAGATGTATGCGTTAATGCCAGCCCTCTGACAGAAAGCATCAGAAAGGTTTCTTCCTTCTATCAAATAGATTCGGACCTTCTAGAAATTGAACAGAAACTGTTGAATCACCACAAAAATAAACATTTTATTCAAACAACGAACTTGTGTGAATTGCTGCAAATGATGCACGATGACAATGTTTCGGATTTAGTTCCCCATTTTGCTGAAGTGATGCACAAATTCTGGCCACCATTCCAGCGACTTCATGTTCCGCGGAACGATCATTCACCTCAGGGGCGGATACAGAATAAAAGTTGACGGTCGCACATTAACACTGCCCAGCAGGCGGTCTAGGGGGCCTCCCTCATGGTCAAAGGCGGAGCCATGATGGGGGCCCAGCCCCCCCCCGAACCAGTGCAATTAGGACTGGGGCCCTGAAACGTTCAAATTGTTCAATCAAGCATTTTTCCCTTTAAAAGGTTTTCCAAATTTTCCAGCAAATACAACACGCAGTTGAAACACAATATCTTGAGATACAATACCTTGATGTTCAGGTATTGGATATCAGGCACTAGGAATAATTTGCTTTAGCCAAAAGTCACAAAAACTAATATGGTTAGTCGTAAGTCATTGGTTTCACAAAATTATTAGTCATTAGTCAGTTGGCAAACAGTCTGCTAGTTGCCTAGTGCATTCCCCTACTACCCCATCAACAGATATCAAATTAATTCAAGTATTGCGTACTTGCTTGAAAAATTTACAAGCTAACCAGGTTTTTTAGTGAGAGTAGGCTTCCTGGCTGCTACCACAGCTACTACTGTCAATTAAACAAAATAGAAACAATTTTTTTGCGCTACCAAATTTGAAAATGGCTTTGAATAAGGCAAAACTTCTGAACCTCTTCGGAGTATAAAACGTCAGCTCAAGGGTCTGAAAGATGGAGAAGAAATACCCATTTTTGGATCGAATTTTCCATCTTTTTCTTTAAACCATTATATTGACGTTTTACACTCTGAGGAGTTTCAGACGAAAAAGCTTTAAGTATGCTTAAAATGTTTGCAATTTTCAAAGCTCTTATCAAAACAAAATTTGTCTTTTTCAAAGTTTTCAGAAAATCTTGCAGAATTTGCTGATCAAAACTTTGTCTTCAAAGAATTTCCAATTACAAAAATTGGGAAATTTTACAATTAATATTAATGTTGCTCAACTTAAAGGTGAAGCTAAACTTTTTTGCAAGCGTACATTTGACAGGAGGTATATTGATGATTATAATCAATTTTAGTTCTGTGCAAAGATTAGTTGCCTTTCGAAAGTTTTAAAGTTTTTGAAAAAAATAACTCAAGGCAGAGGGCGCACCGGGAAACTTCTGCCTCCAACTATCCAAAAATCTGAGTTTTGGTTTGTTGTCATGGTCATAGACAACGGTATAGAATTCCACAATTCATTACATCTATAGGATATTATAATTAGCCCATTAGTAACAATGTTCGGTTTTTTTGTATAAACGAATGATTTCGATTTCGTTTTCGTATGCAAGTTCATTCAACTGAAATATCTCTTTTATAAATAATTGATTTAAGTTATTTGCTGTTTTGTATATTTCTATTGCTAGTAGTTGTAGGTTCTTTTGATTTATCCTGTCATCATTCTTTTGAGAGAGAATATTTTCAAAACTTGATTCAAAATCATTGTAAGCCACTCTCAGTGCTCTTTTATGGAGCATTTTATGGATTTCAATAAGTTTTCCAGATTTGCGGCTACAATACATTTATAAAAGAGGGCAATAGTTCAAGTGACTAAGTGTCTGGCAGTGTTGTTGCTAGTAAACAGGTTTTGTTGAGTTAGTTGGATTGAGACAGTATGGTATTGAGACGTATAAGAATTTAAGATAAGTAAAATATTGAAAAATGATCTCTCTTGGTTGTTGTGTTTCTGCACAGTATTAGATTAGAACCAGCGAAGATTTGCGACAGGCAGGGATGCCATGTTGCTGTCGCAAACCAGGCCCTCTCATTTTCTTATGACCCGGGCCCTTCGTATTACAGAAAATATCTTTAGGAATTTCAAACACGTCGTTATAAGAGAATCACAGAAATGAAGTAAATTCTTCAAAAAGAAGAAATTCCGATGTGGAACATTATCAGGTTTTAGTGACAGCTCCTATTTTTGATCTTTGAAGTACTATCTAGGACACCTGTATTTTCAAATCTGGTCCGAGGAGCACCAATGGATGAACGATTCCGTTGGAAACCCGATGAAAGACAAAGAAATTTTAGTTGGTAGGCTATCATTACAACATAACCTTGAATTATTTTTAAGGATAATTATATTTCTGTAATACCATGAAAAGTCCAAAAAGCCTGTATTGAAAGCTATTTGAGCATGTAAGGATGCAAATTCCATAAAATAAAAAGCTTATTTCTGCAGACATTTTGTTGATTTTTATCATAAAAAGTTAAAGAACTTTTAAAGAGAACTATGTTGCAAATATAAGATGATAAACATTTTTTAGCAAATATAGTAATGAATACGTCATTTAAAGTTAGAGGACCCTTAATGATGCAATTTTATATTTTGCCATTGATCGGATTTCAAATTCGATGAAAATGCAATAATTTCTAACTTTTAGAATTCATTGATTTCAACGGAATATTTACTTCTTTGGAGCTCCTTTTTTTAACAAAATTTTGATTTTACGAGCAATTTATAGCGTTCTACATTAGTTTAGTAATGTCAGATGATTAAAGCCTGAGCTTTGTATGATTTAAAATTCCTAATTTGATGTTAATGTTTTAAAAGAAAAATTGGAATAAAGCATCATCTAAGGCTCCAGAAGAGCTAATTCGTTTGGCAATTTGTTCCCAATTCATGTTATTATTGTTTTGAATTCTTTTAAAAGCTCACTTTAGTATTCAAACGAAAGAATACTATTTTAGATGAAAACGGCGAATCATATGATCGTTTCTTATCTGCTATTTTTTATCGGAATTACGAAATCCTTGATGGCTCTAACGGGAGTAAATCAATATTTTTCTGCTCTGATATGTCTTACTAAAACCAAATTTTCCACTCTTGTGATTTCCAATACCGATGAATCTCATGGGCTGGGTGCTTTTGGTACAGTTAAATATAACGCATTAAGTGGAATAAGCCTTCCTTTTGTGCTCCAATCTAAATATTTTCCAATATTTGACAGAGTAGATCTCAAAAATACAAGTTTAGGGAGGTTTCCAATTCTTCATTCCAAAATATAACCTCTAAGCGAATCTATCACTCAACAACAACACAACCAACAAGTAAACCAAAAAAGGAAATTACTCAGTGTTACACCCAGTATTGAATTAGTCTACCAATCAGATACAAGGATTATGTGAATTGTAAATTTCATCCAATCAGATTCTTGATGCTATACGTGTGATATTACTCAGCCTGCATACAAAGCAGTTAGTGATTTATCCTACGGGTATAGTTATTATTGGTACATGCAAAATAGAGTATTAGTATAACTATGCACAAATGATTAGTCAATACATATGTTGCTATGTATCAATGCAGACAGTTAATTATAAGAACATAATACTAAAGCGTAAATTCCAAAACAAATAAACAGCTAAACAATAGAAAATGCACTGTGGAATTCCACAATACATATCACTAGTGGAATATGTCCATCCTTTGGGGCTCCTAATTTCAAACCTACATAGCCTACGATCAGAAATTGGAATCGGGAAAAGAAGCATGGAATATTAAATCTTTCGTTAATATGTTGGAACTTGGGTTTTTATATGGCAAGTACTCGCTTTGCCACTCAAATCGTGTCTATAAATAAGTTGAATAAAAAGACACTTTTTGCCAAGTTGAAAAAAAAACACTGAAGATGATTCCTAGCTAGAGTCGAAACGTTTGATTTATTTTAATAGAATGGAATAACTATTTACACTCATTTTTTTATAAGAAACAGGCTATAAGAAACGGTGAGCTCAATTTTTCGAAAGTTAAGAAATAACCCTACCCAAATTGAAACAAGCTAAAAAACTTTTATAATTTGCATTATTATTAAAACTTCACTGTATATTGCAACGCTACACTTGACATGCAGTTTGCATTCATTCTCAGTAAATTGCACATTCAAGAATTTTCCATTTAGAAATTTGTTTTGATTTCAACTTGACATTGATGGAGTTCAATGAGATTAACTGTTTACAGATCCCAACACATTCTAGGAAAGCAAATTCCTTGATCACTTCGTTAGTTTATCTCTGAATGTAAGTGAGCTATTTCCTTTGGCTGAGATATTCATTAGATTTTGTTTACTTCACGAATATTATTTAGTGTTCTTTTGTAATACTGTATATTATATTACTCCATTAGCATTATGAACATTATGTAATGCGCCTTTGAGTCCCGTGGATAAATGGCGCAATATAAATGCCTTTATTATTATTATTATTATGAGTTCATTTCACAAATATTGGTGGATTTCTTGAAGGTCCAGTGGCAACAAGCCTCCTTAGAGCTCCAAGACTTTCCTTATGATCCTGGCTGTGTTCAGCAACGCGGTGGTCTGCATGGTTTCAATCTTTGTTTGGATTCCAATTTGGTCTAATCTATTATTATTATTACTATTTATTATTATTTTTATTATTATTATCATTATGAGTTCATTTCACACCAATATTGGTGGATTTCTTGAAGGAAGCTTGTTGACATTTTGCACTTCGATATTCAGCTTGTTTTTATCAACAGCTCGCATCGATGGTAAATATTTCCTTTCTTTATTTAGTATCTCATCTAGTCTGTTTATTTGGGCTTTTTCTTTGTCAGTTAAACTTGCTCCACTGATCATGCATAGTGTTTGTCTGATGTTATTGTCACTGTCGTTAGCCCGCTGGGCATCATTTCCGTTTTCTGACTGTAGGTTCAATGAAGATTCCTGGTCCTGGCTGCGAACGATGTCTATTTCAATATCAGTGCCAGTATCATTGCTCCTTGATTGCTCTCTGTTTTCTTCTCTTTCCTGTTGGAAGTTGCCATATTCTATTTTTCGGCACATATTTTGATGGTCTCACTCAAAGGGACATTTGTGAAAGACTGCTAATGTCAAAAGAACACATGAAAGATGTTTCGTTTTTGATGTTCAAGTTTTGCATGAACTCAGCGAACGTAAAAGAGTCCTTGATACAATGTTTTGAATATTTTTGAAGAACAGGGTCCAAAACTTCAGAAAGCCACTTAGCCAGTTCGTGTTGTGCTGAGTCAATCATAGACAAGATGGGTGTAAGTGGAACATTGGGCTTGTGTATTTTAGGGAGGCCATACATTTGTGGACGTTGTGAACCTGTGGGTCTTATCCTATCGTAAACTTTGTTGGTCACCCTTTTTGAGTTAACCAGCTCCAAAAGGCGTTTTTGAAGTTTCCGCTCTAGCTTGGCCCGTTTTATCCTGAGTTTCGACGTCGCCCAGTTTTTTGAACTTTCTTTTGTCGAGGAGAATATTCTCCATTTTTTGGATGTAGTCCTTTTTGTTCAAAATAACCACTCCTGACCCTTTATCAGGCTTAGTGATAAAGATGTCATTAATAGACCGTAGAGATTCTAATGATTGAAAATGTTCTCTATGCAAAAGAAAAAATGAGTGGTCGATGGGAGAGCTGCTGTAAGTGTACGCCAAATCGCTTAGTCGTGCTCGTAATTTGTTAAATTCCAAAGCATCAGAAATATCGTGCCCACCATTCCCAGAGGAAGTATTCATTGAACTGATGGAAACTGCAACACGTTCAGTTGAATTCAGCTTTAACAATGAAATGTACCAACAAAAGGATGGTGTCGCTATGGGTAGCCCTCTTGGACCTGCTTTGGCCAATACCTTTGTTGGCTTTCATGAAGAGCGTTTGTTCGACTACGACCAAAAGCCAGGTGTATAATTTTCGGTATGTGGATGACATTTTCAAAACAGAGGCTGAGTATGATACTTTCCTAAAGCCTTGGCCAAACTGGGCAATATTGTTGCCCAACAATGTTGCTCGAAATTTTGTTAATTTTTTGTCACCGAAACATGGTGGCCAAACTGGGGAGCATTGTCGTGCAGCATCTTTTGATGATGTTGTCAAAACTGCGTGCCAAATATGATCTGATATGTGGTTTTCCGCGCCATATTTGATTTGAGCAAAAATTTGGATAAGTATGCCAGATAGAAAGCAAGCTGCAGCTACTGGAAGCTGATTTTGACATCACAACACCTTTGTTGCTTAGCACTCTATGGTCGAGCACGCGGGTAGCATTTGGCTGATTTGTTTTTTCAAAGAGCTTGCATTTGAACTTGTTTCAGACGAGACTTTTATTCTTCCTAAACTATTCCTCCACTCTATTCGGCACAATCAACTTGAAAGCTTAAATTTTGACAGGCCATTTTATTTGAATCGAGTAGAGCATACTGTTTTGCAATACATCATTGTGCAAATTGGTTTTTCAGATGAGAAATTAAAGTGAATTGTTGCCCGACAATGCGGCCAAACTGGACAACATAGAGCTGAGCAACAAATGTTGCCGAAAAATTTTTTAGCATGTTCAAACATTCGAGCAACAAATTTCTTGATGAATTTGTCGGCCGACATGGTGGCCAAACTGGACAACATTTGAGCAACATTAGGAATTTGTGAATGTTGCCCGACAATGTTGCCCAGTTTGGCCAAGGCTTAAAACGCCTTAATGGCCTTCAAACAGCCCTACAGTTTACATTTGAACTAGATTTCTCATTAGTGTATACCGTAAACCCACATTTTCAGGGTTATACACTCGATGGAGTTCGTTTTGCCCAAAACAAAGAAAAATCAGCCTCATCAAATCGGTTACACACAGTGGCGTAGCTGGCCTTAAGACAATGGTCATGCTTTGTATAAAAGAGAAAGCCGATGGGGGTCTGGGGGCTATGCCCCCAGGGAAAATACACTCAACCACACCCTACAGATGCTTAGAAAAGGGGGGAAACGCCCTTTTTAGTATAGTGAATCAAATAGCTTTTGTTTAGATCACAATAAATTCTGTCAATGACTTCAACATCTAAATGTTCTTTCCACCCCATTCTCCAATCTTGTGTTTTTGGACATATCATTGGGACCATGTTTTTGAAAATTGTGCAGTTGAAAACCCCAACAAACACTACTGATCACACTGGGAAAACATTGCAGATGAGAGAAGATTATATCTACAAATATTTTTACAAAGTCTAAACTTTGATAAATCAGCTTATTCAAGTCAGCAATGGCTAAGAAATATCCATTCTCTTACTATTAATTATTGACACTTTTGATGATGTTTCTGAATTAAGATAAGCTAGGCAAGATAAGCCCTCAATGACAGGTAGGCCCTTCCTTGTTTATGATTCAGGGAATTGTGGGATGTTTGTTTTTTTGTTCAAAATTTTATACTTAGCTTCAATTTTATAAGCTGAATTTTTAAATATCTAAAACAAATGTATCAAAGATAATACTGTTTAGCAAATACAAAAAGTTTTGATCCCTGTATTGAAGTTATAACATGCCATAAACATCAAAAAGTTAAGTCCAAGCCCAACATCAAGGGCTTTCCTATAACTTTGGTCTTCCCTGTTTAAGAAAACCCATAGTTTTCCTAGCAACAGAAAGCCTGGGGAAATCAAACTGCACTGAGAAGGTTGGCTGTTTGGAAGCTACATATATAGTATGATTAAAAATCATTTCTAAATTCTACCCATCAGCAAATTATGGTCAAATATCCTATTAAAGGCGAATACAATTTCATTATCATCAACAAGTCATGTTGTAATATTGAAAAACTGGCAAATTACAGCGTACAATTACATGTATTTACAAAAGTTATAGAGTAATATTGAATAAACAAGCAAATTTAAGGGTACAATTTCATTTATCAACAAAAGATGTGGTGTAATATTGAATAAACAAGGAAGTATAAGGATACAATTTCATTTATCAAAAAAAAGAGTTGTTGTAATATTGAATGCAGGCAAATTTAAGGGTACTATTTCATTTATCAGCAACAAGTTATGGTGTAATATTAAATAACAGGCAAATTTCAAGATGCAATTTGAATTTCATTTATACACAACAAGTTACGTTGTAATATCGACTAAGCAAGAAATTTTTAAGAGCACAGTTCTTTCTATCAACAACAGGTTTTGGTGAAATATTGAATAAACAGGTAAGTTCTCAAAGTACAAGTTCGTCCCTCTCAGCGACAAGTAAGGTTGCAATATTGAATAAACCAGAATGTACAGGCAATTTTTATTTTAAAATTCCATCCATCAGCAACAGGTTATTGTGTGATTTTGACAAACAGGAAATTTTCAAGAGTACAGTTCCATGAGCAAGAGACTTTGGTGAAATACTGAATACACAGGCAAGTTTCAGGGTACAAGTTCGTCCATCAGCAACAAGTTATGGTATGATCAGCAACGTAATGGTAGGATTCTCCATCGATAAGGGTCGGTCTTTGGTTTTTATTTACAATTTTGGTTTACAATTACTTTGCTTAGCCACACGCAAGTGATCCCTGCAGCAGTTAATAAACAATATATCTCTCGGAAATAGCTTCGATTGAACTTTCCCACTCCCTTGCAGCAATGTTCTCAGCTCACAAGTAGACCTTAGGTACTTTATGTATGGGAGATTTAGGTCGATCATGCTGAAAAAAATGAGCATGACTTTGGGTCCAAAACGGGCCAAAATAGCATGGGCGAGATATAATTCAGCCAATCAAATCAGTGCTAGGTTTATGATTATAATGACGAGGTCATGCTATTCCAAATGAGCATGACTTACCGCAGGGATACCAACTGAAAAGTCATTGAAACTCAGCCGACTCACAGGAGCGGTTGGGCTCTCTGAGGAAAGAAACCCTATGGCAGGTCAGGCTCTTCAGAATGAGCATGACTAACCACAAGGGACCAAGGTGGGGAAGGGCAGTAGAATAAACTGGACGGAAGGGGTTTTGAAAGTACTTTTTCAATAAAGAAATATTTTAATCGTTATAATAAATGTCTTTAGCTCTAAAAATTTTTAGTCATGCTCAGCAAAACCAGCATGACCGCTAGCTTCGCCACTGCTTACACATAGGACACTAATGATTTGTTCCAAGTCTAAACTCGACTCGGAACTTGAAAAACTAACCAAGATCTTTCTGGAGAACGGCTATCCAGAGGATTTTATTTCAGTTTACATTAAGGAGAAGATAGGAAATTTCTCGGCCGACGTAAAATTTGGTCCTCAAAAGTGCCCGGTCTATCTAAAACTACCCTGGATCGGTGACAGTTCCCTACGGTTTGAAAGTCAAATAAAACAGGCCATTACAAATTGTTTCTTTGCAGTCAACCCACGTGTTGTTTATAGTACAAAAACGGCCCTTCCGTCCATTCAAAAGGACTGCGTTCCTGCCACACAAAAAAGTTCCGTTGTATATGAATTTACGTGCCAGTGTGATTCTTGCTACGTAGGACGCACTACCCAAAGATTGGAGGATAGAATAAAACAACATGTTCCGTCTAGTATTAGAAACAAAACCCATCTCCAAAGAGAACAGCCACCTCGGTCTTGCAAATCTAGATTTACAACTAAAACCTGCGATTCTGCTATCGGGCAGCATTTATACTGGAAAACCAAGATTGTACAAAAAACTATAATGGCGACATGTTTCGGATTATTGGTAAAGCCCGATCGTCGTTCCACCTAGCAGTTTTAGAATCTATCTACATAAGCACGAAAAAACCGCTACTGTGTAGACAAAAGGAGTTCGTTTTCACCTTAGGACTCCATTGGTAACATTCTCAATAGGTAAGCGGCACTGATTGGTCAACCTCAACAGTCATGTGCTCGTGTTTCTGTTGGTCTATTTCGATTCACAACTGGGTATATATATTTCCTAGCGTAGAGTTTTCGGCCTATGTTCTGACGTTTTAAACTCTGAAGAGTGTCAGACAAAAAGCTTTAGTTTACTAAATGTTTGCTTTTTCAAAGCCATTTTCAAGTTTTGTACCACCAAAAGATCGTATTCTATTCTACTCTTCCAGTTCTAGACCTGCTAGCCAACCTCTTTTCCTTATTTGATTACTTTGGTCAAACCGACGCTGTTCAGTTACAATAAACATCCCCTTTCCCTCCAAAGATCTAACATTCGTTTTCTGTACCCTCGTCGGCTTGGTAAACTTCTGTAATAACACTCCATCACGAACATATTTTCCTTTCTTGACCATTTCTTCCTTATTCCTTTTCTGGCAGTAGCTTGATGTCGACCGGGCCTGCGCTGCTCTTCCACAGGAAGTGATTATGTATGTAGTGGATAACACAAGCCTAGTAAACATACCTTTCAGGTTAACTGAGCTTTTAGCTCGGACACTAGGGCAAATACGAATTTATTATTATTATTATTATTATTATCTTTTAAATATCTTGGTAGATACTTCAACTTTTCTATGGATAATAGTGATCATATGTCAGAACTATTGGAAACTTTCAACTCGTTAATGTCCAGTATCGACAAAGTTTCGTGTCATCCAAAGAACAAAATTCTGTTATACCACCGATATGTGCTATCCAAAATATCCTGGAACCTGACCATCGCTGATTTAAGCAAGACATGGGTGACAGAGAATCTAGACAATGTTGTTTCAAGCTTTGTTAGACAATGGCTCGAGCTGCCAATAAGTGCTTCACTAAGTAGCCTCGTGTCATTCCAAAATCAAAGTTTGGCATCAATCTCATTCTTCCATCTACCAAGTTCTTACAATGCCAAACAGTTATCCGCAACTCTTTAAGACTGTCCCCGAACCAAGAGATTCGCTCTTTATGGAAAGACTCTAGCACTGGTACAAACATACAATATGACGTTTATCGCAACACCAAACAAGTTCTCAAATCCATCCAAAGTGAACACGAAAACCGCATTGAAAATGTTCTTACATCTCAAGGATTTATTATCTCGTGCATCTTAAAATTTGCTTCTAAGGGAACTAATCAACTTTGGTCTAGTGTCCAGCAAAAGTTACCAAAAAACATTTACAACTTTACCATCAAATACCTAAACAACACTCTTGCCACTAGGAAAAACCTCTGCAAATGGTCAATTACTCAGTCATCTGCCTGCTCTTTCTGTCTCCAATCAGAATCATTACAGCACATAGTATCTAGCTGCAAGAATTATCTTGAACATGGAAGGTATACCTGGAGACATGATTCTGTACTTCTATATTTGGCTAGAACCCTTTCAACACCTAGAAACAGCTCACTTTACGCCGACCTGCCTTCATTTCTATCACCTTCTTTAATCACAGGCGACTCCTATCGACCAGATCTTGTCTTCATAACTGAAGATTGAATCCTTTACATGCTAGAGCTTACTGTTGGGTTCGAAAGCAACATCGACGAAAACAGTACTCGAAAAGCTAGGAAATATAGCAATCTTATCAAGGAACAGAGCCCTGCCTATAAACGTGTTACCTTTGTTAACCTTTCTATGAGTGCCCTTGGCATTCTGGGAACCTCATCTACCTCTCTCTCTGACATGCTACATCAACTTAATTTTGACTCAAATCAAACTAAATCCATCTTGATGAAACTCATGAACATTTCTATCCGCTGCACCTACTATATCTTCTGTCGTCGAAACAAACCATGGCTAAGCCCCGAACTAATTGACTTTTAAATATTGTAATGCAGATAAGCCAATTATATGATGCCTGTAAAAGCGAATCGTATAATTGTAAATTTAAAATGTATTCAATGAAAATGAGATATTTAAAAGAAAAAATTTATTATTATTGTTATTATTATTATTACTATTATTATTATTAAACTTTCTAGCTACGTCACTAAAAGCTGTCAATGAATCTACCATCTACGCTGATATACCTGGCTTTCTTTCACCATCAATCATAACTGGAGAAAACCTTCGCCCTGATCTTCTCTTGAGGACTAACAACAATTACCTCTACATTTTAGAGCTAACTGTTGGCTTCGAATCCAATCTTGAGACAAATGCTACAAGAAAACACAGCAAGTATGCTCCTCTCTTATCTGGTTTACAGCGGCAGTTCAAATGTGTCTCCTTTGTTAATCTTTCTATGAGCTCTCTTGGCATCTTCGGCAATTCCTGCAATTCATTCTTCAAAATGTGTGACTCTCTCTCCATCGATCAGCAACAAAAACAGTATCTCATTTCTAAACTTTCCAACATTGCCATCCGTACTACGTACTACATATTTTGTTGCAAAAATAAGCCATGGACAAATCCGGAATTACATCCTTTTTAACTTTAGTTGTTTTATTTTATTTTATTTTTCTCAGTTTTTCCTTTTACCTTACGATTGTTATAGTTTTTTCTTGTAAAACCAGGCTAGCCAATTGCAAATTACCTTGTAATAGTGAGATTTGTAGTTGTAGTTTAAGTTGAATTGAAAATGAAATGTTTCCATTATTGTTATTATTTTCATTACTTATTATCATTAAGCAACAAAAACGGTATCTCATTTCTAAACTTTCCAACATTGCCATCCGTACTACGTACTACATATTTTGTCGCAAAAACAAGCCATAGACAAATCCGGAATTACATCCTTTTTAACTTTGGTTGTTTTTTTTTCTCAGTTTTTCCTTTTACCTTTAGATTGTTATAGTTTTTTCTTGTAAAACCAGGCTAGCCAATTTTTTTTATCAACTTAAAACAACTACAACTCTGATATTTACATTCAACTGTGCCCCTCATAGCGGAAAAAGACCCAAGGTCATCGTGTTCCCACTACGAGGGACACTTACAATAAGCAATCCCTTACAAAGAATATATACAACAAAACTAAAAAGGGGGGGGGGGTAGCTGCTGTTTGGGGTTTCACTTAAAGCGTTGAGTAGTCTTAATGTATGATATAGTGGCATCCGTGATCATTCTATTACTAATTATATTCAATCGTGAACTGCCATATAAAAGGAGATCGCACAAGGCTGTTGTATCCATATCATCAATGTCCAGGGCGGGGGTTTTTGAAAGCTGACCAAAGAGATCTGTACGCAATTTCATGTGGCTAGCCAATTGCAAATTACCTTGTAATAGTGAGATTTGTAATTGTAGTTTAAGTTGAATTGAAAATTAAATGTTTCCATTATTATTTTTGTTATCATTATTGTTATTTCAACGTGCCATTGACATTACCTTTGGTGATATCCCAAATGTCCTTGGAATTGCTGATGATATTGTGGTAGTTGGATTTGGAAATAACGGCCATGATCATGACAAGGCACTTCACTATGTTTTAGAATAAGGTCGAAAACGGGGTCCTCGATTCAATCTAGATAAATTCCGTTCAGATAAATTCAGATTGTCCGTGCACAGGAAATTCCGTTCTCTGGCCTCTTGATCGGCAAAGATGGCATTCGCCCTGACCCTGCTTAGATCAAGCGATTCAGGACATGCAGCCTCCATCCAATGCAAAAGAGCTGATGTCGTTTCTCGGGCTTGTTAACTACCTTCGCCGATTCTCTGCCAAGCTGGCCAGTCTAACAGCACGCCTACGTGCTCTACTCAAGGAAAATGTGGACCCACCTAGTGTAGTGGAATTAGACATAAAAACGGTCTAACCCGGACAAAAATAATATAAAGCTGAAATTTGGCACAGATATTCTATACTAAGTTGGAATTGACCAGAAAAAGAGCCCCATCGATGAGACATTGGGAATTCCTTATTTGGGCAAATCCCATAATGCGCAATTATCAGCAGGGGTTAAAGTTTAGATGTTGCTAAAACCACATAGTAAGCACATCTTTCAAAAGAGAATTTCATGCTGAAAAACTCTTATTCAACAAACACACCCTTAGAATGTGTAAATAAGAGGTGATTAGGCAAAAACAAGGCGGGACGAGTGAATATTGGAAAGCGCGCGAAAAAAATTGCTGATCCTCTTGCTGAATATTTTCATTTCAATTTGCAACTTCTATCGCTGCAAAACAATTTGGTGTGCGAATGAGATTAAGTATGATAATATTCTTGCTTTGCAATGAGTGAAGTTCCATCTGTAGCAGAGAGGTTTGACCAGAGGTCAGTGGCGGCGCGTACTGAAAAAAGTTGGTTATAATCTACAAAATATGGGTGTGGCATGCTGAGGGCCACACTGTAATTTAACATTTGTAATGAAAGAAAGAAGATTCATCAATTCAAAAGTGTGTCTGAATGTCTGAAACTATGAAATTTTTGTTATTTATGAGAAAATTTTTCATTGTTGCACTGATTAGTCCCTGAAATCTGGTCACAATATTTCACACGAAAGTTGGTGAGAAACTCCGGTATGATTTAAGCCGGTCTAGGCCCAGACGAAAGAGGCGCGTGTTCTTTGGCGTGAACTTTCTAGAAGCTACATGAAGAGGTGCAGTTCTAGAAGGTCATAGATAGACCATTTGAGCAAAAGAACTTCACGGCACCATTCTCTCAGTCAAAAGCCGCTGCTATTTTTAGGTTTCTAGAATCGCGGTTCTAGTACTGCTCGAAGTTGGTAGTGCAAAGACCGTCACGGATCACGTTTGGTATCCAGTGTCTGGGTTCCAGATAAAAGTAGATCAATGTTGTTATTCAAAATAGTCACAGACAATCAGTTGACTTATATTAACTTGGGTGTTGCTCCTGTGTGATACGACTCTGTGCTGAAAGGAGCGAAAACCTTTAGATACTCCCCAACGATAACACCGCATCGCAATTCTTTCCATCTTTATGAAACCTTCGCAGTCAAAATCTTAGATTCAACTCATGCAAATTCACAGAAACTCTTTGTATTGATTAAGGGAGATTCAAAAGTATCAACGTCAGAACTCATAAGGATAAGACAGCAAGTGGGGTCCTGCTCCTTGGAAATTTAATCCATATTGTTGATTCTACATCTTTGTTAGATCATTGAAAGCAGGCAGTGCAAGAAATGCGAAACTAGTACTGCTGAGTATCCCGTCTATTGTACGATGTCCTGAATACAGAACAACTTCATCCAAAGAGATAAAATAACAATGAGTTATGGAGAGGCAGTACAGTAAAACCCCGCAAACAAGAACATAGGAAAATAAGAACCTACAGACTGATTTTGTGGAAAATAACACCCAACGATAAGAACCAAAACAGACTTATTTCTTTCCATGTTGTTATGAGATTGTACATCATATTAAATAAATCATGAAATTCTCAAAGTCAGAAAGTATAGTTGTCCTTGCGATAAGAGCCACACCCTGAAAATATCATGAGTACCAAATTTATAAGAACCTAGTGAGTCTGTTCTTTAGAAAAGTAGGTTCTTGTTTGCGGGGTTTTACTGTACTAGAATTTGAAAACTGGTACCACGACATCACAGTTGGATGGGATGCAACAGAATGGATTTCAAGCCCACAGCATCTCGTGTGTCGCGGTTGGCGCGGCATCATTCCAAATGTCTGTGCGACACAAAGCAAAGGCGTACATGCAGTAGTTTGCAAATAAAGAGTTTAAAGGAAAACTGATAAATAGTGTGGTTCTGGACTAGTATAGTAACGTTAGTACCACTACTTGCCGCCACTGCCATAGGTCGTGGATTTGAGGAACATGAACCACATTGCTAAATACGATGATGGATTTTGATCATAAATCTTTTCAAAATAAATTGTAACCCCTCTAACTGTAGGAGCCTTGGGCACAGAGCGCAGTGTGCCCTGTGATTGATGAGGCACCAATGGTGTAGTGGAGGGGTATCGCAGCATAACGCCGTTATCCTTCCTAAAACTTAGGGATGCAGCGTTAACCTATCTAATAAAACAAATATCGGCGTTCTGCTTCATACATATTGGCAAAATTTTAGATGCCAAGCTATTTTTGATAAGATTTTCAATACTAGCCTTGACCGATGCTTAATCAAGTATTAAACTGGTGCAAGTCATATGAAGATATCGCTATTAAAATCTTGACGTATGCATTTTTAGGTAGGGCATACATATTTAAACTCAAGTCCTCTCGTTGATGTTTTCACGTAATCAAAAACATAAAAAATGTTTATATATTTTGAAATATTTGTATGGTAGATGTTCAAATTTTTAGAAATATGTTTAAAGCGCTGATTTGGTTCAACTTTGCGTTATACTTTCTAAAATTTTATTTCTACACTATTGTGAGGCGATATGCAAAGAGAAGGCTTCGTGGACTGCAGTGCTTTTCTACTTTTTTCATTGACATCCTCCATCTTAGAAATTTCTGTTACCAAAACGTAAACAACACTGCCAAATTCAGTGAAAATTCCAAGCGGCTGCATAAAACTACAGCTTGATGCTGGGCCAGTGACATTTCCTTTATGCCCGTTCTTTACTACAAAAGAGATAACTTCCAAATTAAGTATGATCCCAAAGATTGCAAATTTTTTCAATTGCGACGGGCGCACATGAAAAAGAGGGTCTTTTGAGAGTACCAGGATCCAAAACCCGGAATCTAGTTTGCAAAAAGGGAAAACCCGGTCTTGGGATTTGGAAAACCCCGAGACATAATATATACACTTCAACGTGGTTTACCTTTCCCGTGTTCTGCATTAAAAACCTTGCGTACCCGCAGATTACACGGATCACTGAAACTTCAAAAAGTTTAGCGGGATTCTTAACCTGCTCCTTGTTGGCTAGGATGGCATCACCGGATGTTTTGGTGTCATTCGTATATAAGCTGTTCTTAAACTTATATACTTTCTATTGCCCAGTTGACCCCTATCTGCTATTTTTGACCAAAAAGTACTAATTTCCACATTTAAAGGGTCTTTGTATGTTGAGTAAAAGTTGTTCAGCATGAAATTGTCTTTCAAAAGATGCACATACTATATGGTTTAGCGACATGAAATTTGAACCCCTGTTCATATGCGCAATTATGGGATTTGCCCAAATAAGGAATTTCCAACGTCCAATCGATGGGGCTTTTTTTCTGGTTATTACCAGTATAGTATAGAACCTAAGTGCTAAATTTCAGCTTTATATTATTTTTCTCCGGGTAAAATCGTAATTCCACTACACTAATCCCACGACAATGCCCTTCTTGCAATCAAGGATGAGATAGGAAAGAACACCGCCCTCCACTACTATGACCCGTCAGAGGAGCTGGTCATCCAGGTTGACGCCTCTGGCACTGGAGTTGAGGCAGTCCTGCTCCAAGGGGCGCTCCAATGCTTTTGCTAGTAAGTCCTTAAGTGGCACCGTTACTCCAATATTGAAAGAGAAATGTTGGGTGTAGTCTATGGTCTAGAACGCTTTCATTACTATGTGTTCGGTCGACATATGATTGCTCACTCAGACCACAAGCCACTAGAAGCTATCTGTATCTCAAATAAGAACCTAGCAAATGCTCCATCACGCTTAGCTAGAATGTTTCTACGTACACAGCGCTACAACTTCACCATCATTTACATGCTAGGAAAGGACGTACCAATTTCTGAGGCTCCTTCTCGTATCTCTCCATTGGAAGAGGAAGAGATTCAAGGTATCAATGATTCAAGGTTCACCAGTTAGTTACTTTGCTACATGCTTCACCTGCCCGTCTTGAGGATGTGCACCAAGCCACAACTGCAGATCCCACCCTTAGTGTAGTTGCTGACATAATTCAAAGAGGCTGGCCAACCAAAGGCAGTGAGTGCCCAGAAGTAGCATTACCATACTGGAGTTATCGTGATGAACTAGGAATTCAAAATGGTCTTCTCATAAGGGGTATGCGAATCATCATACCAAAGTCGCTCCGACACACATTCCTCCAACAATTACATGCAGCCCATCAAGGCATCGAGAAGCCCAAACTCTTAGCAAAAACTGCCATATTTTGGGTTGGCATTAACAAAGATTTTGAGCACCTTGTAGGGGAGTGTTTCACTTGTCAAAAACTTGTCAAAAACACCAGCATGCACAACCAAGAGAACCACTCCAATCCCACCAGGTACCGCCAAACCATGGCACACCATTGCTGCTGACCTTTTTCGCTGGGAGAATAGCACTTATCTCCTTGTTCCAACATCCTTGTCCTTACAAGTAAGGAAACTTTCACCCTTATCACCAAAAGCAGGGATTTCCTTTCTCAAAGAAATATTTGATGAGAACGGAACCCCAGAGAAATTTTTGTCTGACAATGAGACACGTCATGTCTGCCATGAATTTAAAGAATTTAGCAACAAATACGGATTCGAACGTATCACCACCTCTCTGCATTTCCTGCGTGCAAATGGACTCATTGGGAGACTTGTAGGAACTGTTAAAAGAATTTTCACCAAGTGTTGAGAAACAGGATCGGATCCTCATCTTGCTATGCTAACATAAAGGGCCACACCCCTCTCTTCCCAACTTCCATCTATGCTTTGTAAAGATATACTTTGAGTATATTTTCGATGCAAGCCAGGCATAAGACAATTTCATACCTTGGGTTTTAGATGGAAAAAGCAATGAAAAAATGATACACGCTTACCGAAGTAACATACGATTAGAGTTAACATGGTCTAGATGTTTGAAATACATTTGCTTCAGCCATCGACTCGGAGACATATGGGAGAACCGAATTAAAACATTCAGATCCATTGGCGCTACACGTGTGTTAAACAAACGGAGAGTAGATTGTTCCGATCAAAATACTCTCTCAATGTTGAAAAATCAACCGAAAATGAGAACATACTGTACCTTTAAAACTTCATTTAAGATTTAAAAATATATTTCAAGTGGGAAGAGTATTGAAAGGAGAATTTTACTGAGTAAATTTAGATTATCTGATCATCGTTTAGAGGTAGAGGTCAGTAGATGTTATAGACCAAAAAAGAATCCAGAAGAGAGAATATGCACTAAATGCAATATTTTAGAAGATGAAATTCATTGCGCTTGATGGCATGCGATATAAAGAGGAAATCAGGGACCAACTTTTTGAACAAATCGAGCATCATCTTTAGACTTATGAATAACAAAGATCGGTTCATTCATTTAATGCAGAATGATGACCCTAATTCAAGTCCTCTGATACAAAGCTTTACTGTGAATTGTGTAAAAGCTTCATACGACCTATGTACAACTGAACACAGCCCCAAATGTACAATCTTTATGATTTCTTTTTATTCGCCTTACTTGTAGTCGTAGTCATGTTCTTTTAGACATATGTTACTGTTTATTTGTATTGCTTCATTTAGTTGGTTTTAGTTAGTTTCTCAGTAGCTGCTTAAATATACAAGTTGTCTTGTACTACGCCATTGATGGAAAAATAAAAATCTCGAAATCTTGAAAAAATCTCATCTCCAACTGAATTGCTATCCGCCAGGCAGTACAGAGCTTTACTCTTAAGCAACCCATCATAAGGGGATGAAGATGTTTGTGAAAATCTTACCCAAATAAAAGAGTCCTCCACATCCCAGTAGAACCAACACACTCGTCCACTTCCACCCCTCGCAGCAGGTCAAGATGTGAGAGTGCGAAACCCAACAACTGGCACATGGGATCCTGCTCAAATTGCTGCTTCAGCTAAACAGCTCCGCTACTATGTAGTCGAAACTAACACGGGCCAGTTGCGAAGGAACAGGAAAGATATCAGAACCACACGCGAAAGCTTTCACCACCAGCAACACAAGAAACAACGGTTAACCCATCTACTGCTCCCTCTCCAATTGTAGAGACAAACGCATCTCCATCTACATTAGCCGCCAACTTGAGTCCATCTGCTAACCCAGCAGTAAGACGTTCTACAAGGACAATTAGAAAGCCAGACCAATTGACCGCGTACCATTCAGCACCAGATTCATCCCCAGATTCAAGTTGTCCCGAGAGTTGTCCCGACTTAAGAATATCCGGAAATGGCATTTGTTTTTTAACTTTTTGTAGAATCCAGCATTCACAGATACCATGCTTATAAAGATACACCAGTTTTAATTGGAGAGGTTATTGAGTGTGAAATTGAGGTGGAAAATGGACATTACATACTTGCTGTCATTGTGAGGAATTACTTTTTTCAAAAGAGGTTATGAATAGCAGGTTGTGGTTCTCCTACGAAAAAACTCTCATCTCATCCTACCTTGATAATTATAGTAAGTCTATAGTATAGAAAAGTGCTTCACATATAAAAGACACAATCCATTTTTTACAATCATCTTTGAAGGGGGGTGTTTGGCGGGGTGGGGGTGAAGCACCCCGTACACCCTCAAGTAACGCCCCTGCCCTTTCCCTCCAAACATACATTGATGTATTAAGACCAGAGCGCTTAAGACAGAAATGGAGTTGGTATGGTATCCGATTTCACTTTCACTTTCGCTTTTTTTGTATATTTTTCCAAAGTTGAAAGTTGACAGACGCGCATCACATTTCATCTACTGTGTGTTTGAAGGAAGCCTCGTAGGACGCGCAACGGGGAAGTTGATCAAAGCATAGATCAAAGTGTTCAAGCCAGGATGATAACAAACAACTTTGCGAAAACTTTCTTCTTAGTGATTTTGTTAACTGGCTTCACTGCAGCTACTACAATTTATCGTAATCAAGGTAGGTTTTACTACATCTAGTTAATAGATAGCTGTCCTTTCTGGCTTGTAGCCACGAAACTAACGGAAGTCTTAACCACGTTGCTATGTAGTTTGATGCCATTGAAATGAACAAATAAGGCTAATGAAAGTGGGGGGGGGGGGCAAAGCTACTTTCACCTTTGATTGTAGCTTTGAAATTACCTGCTTCAAAAAAGTGGAATGGCCATGGCCATAAACAAATTGAAAACGAATTATAAACCAATTGAAAGTGATATATAAACCTTGCATTCCTTGTCTGCCATCATCATCATCATCAGTAACGGAAGGGTCAAGGCTGACCCGCCGTGGCACACGCAATGGTTGTCCGCCAAGTGTCCTTGTCTTGCGCCTTCCGAAGCAGCTCGGCCATGGTCATTCCCAGTAAATCTTCCACGTCGTTCTCCAGTTTCCTTCGTGGTCTTCCTCGTTTCCTCTTTCCGTCCACCATTCCCGAATGAATGTCATTTCCCAAGCCTTTACTTCTCGCAACATGGCCAATAAAAGATAACTTCCTTTTGTTGATGCTGTTTATGAGGGTTGCTTGGCCGATCCTTTCCAGGACCCATTCGTTCGTTTTCCTTTCTCTCCAACTTATACGCATAATTCTTCTGTAACACCATATCTCGAAGGACGTCAGTCTGTTCCTGTCACATTTCTTGAGGACCCAACATTCACATCCATAAGTTGCTACAGGGAATACTAGCGTATGGAGGATTCGGATTTTTGATTGGAGTGTGATCGAGCGGTCTTTCCAAATGTTGCTGAGGCTTACTACTGCACTTCTTGCTATGGCCAACCTTCTTCTGATTTCTTTGCTGTCATTGCAATCGTTAGTAAAGTTTGCACCGAGATAAATAAAATTATCCACTGTTTCAATGACTTCGCCGTTAACAGCAAGATCTCGCATTTCCATGTTGTCTGGATCACCAGCCATCTTCATGACTTTCGTCTTCTGCGTGTTTAGCGACTCTTGTGACGAGGTCTTCCAGCTCTTGCATGGATCCAGCAATAAGGATAATGTCATCAGCGTACCTAAGGTTACTGACGGTTCTTCCTCCCACTTTTATGGATCCCTTGAATCCGTCTAGAGCTTCTCGCATAATTTTCTCAGAGTAGACATTAAAAAGATGCGGCGACAGTATACAACCTTGGCGGACTCTTTGACCGATGTTGAAGAAATCTGTCATGCCATAAGTGGCTCTTACAACTGCTTTCTGGTTGTCATAAAGATCTTTTATGAGATGGATGATGTGCGTTGGAAAGCCCATCTCAAACAGTGCTTTCCACAGTGTTTCGTGGTCGACTGTGTCAAATGCCTTTCTGTAGTCTATGAAGCACATATACAGGTTATGGCACCGCTCTCTGTGTTTTTCCATTATCAGCTTCAAGTTTAGAATTTGATCTCGTGTGCCTTTGTTTGCACGAAATCCACATTGTTCATCTGCAATTTCTTCATTTAGTTTACCCTTCATACGACCGGCTATAACTTTTAGAAGGATCTTGCTGCAATGGCTGATTGAAGATATTGTTCTGTTGTTACTGCATTCTAAAACGTCTCCTTTCTTTGGGATGGGTACAAAAACTGATGTAATCCAATCCTCTGGCCATTTTCTATCTTTCCAGATCTTTTTGCAGAGAACATGGAAAAACTCGACGACATTCTCTCCACCGTTCTTAACAAGTTCCGCGGCCACTTCGTCGATACCTGTGCTTTTGTTGTTTTTCAAATCATTTATGGCTTTCTGGATTTCACTCCGCAGAGGGGGCGGTTCTTCTTCGGTTTGGTCGAACGCAAAGTTGTCGTGTGCTAAGTTGTCATTAATTTTATACAGATCTTCGCAATATGACTTCCATCTTTCTTTGACATCATCTCCATTGCACAAAGCATTACCGTTTTCATCTTTTATTGTGTCAATGGTTGGTTTGAACTTTTTGGTCAGATCTTTGATTCCTCGATACAGATCTCTGGTTGAATTAGTTATGGAGTTTTCTTCAATTTTCTTACAGACTCTGTCTATTTGCTGATTTTTGTCTTTTCTCATCATTCTTTGTACTGTTGCATTTTGTTTTTTGTATTCGTCGGTTGTTCCTTTCAGACATCTTCGTTTCTCGATTTCTGCTCTTGTTTCTTCTGAGATCCAATCATTTTTTATCTTTTTTCGCTTTTGGATAGTTTGCTTTGCAACTTCGACTAGACATTCCTTGCCTAACTTCCAGAAGTCGTTAGGGGGAATTTCTTCAGTTTCACACTCTAGCAGGGATTCGAATTTGTTGTTAATGTCAATCTTGTACTTTTCGCCTAGAGTGGAGAAATCTAGACGTAGCGTTGGTGGTGGTTGATCTAATTTCTTCAGTCGCATTCGGATCCTGGCGGACAGAAGTTGGTGATCACTGTTGCAGTCGGCTCCTGGTAGAGTTCTTGCATCTTTCAGGCAGCTTTTCCACTTCTGTTCGATCATGATGTAGTCGATTTGATTTCTGATCGTTCTGTCAGGCGATGTCCAAGTGTACAGTCTTCTTGGATGCTGATCAAAAAGCGTGTTGGCTACGACAAGATTGTTTACTTTACAGAAGTCGATGAGAGTTTCTCCTGCCATCATAGGAACCTATATTTATCGCATTAAAGCGACATGTTTCTTCTCAGTCTCCAGCGGTAGAAGCCATGCTTTCTGAGCCCCAGTGTGACCAGATCTAGCATAATATTATGCTTTTAGCATGATTTTGGCCAAAAATTGTCCTTTAGCATAAAATCTGGCATAGTTGGAAATCTAGCATAATTCTGGCATAATTTTAATATTTGATAAGAAAGTGATTGTTTCCATTGATAAGTGATCCCCCGCTGTCTATCGAAACTGCATGCAAATACATTACATCCAAATATGTGGCTAGTACAAGGCAGCAAGAGTTTTTAATCTCGTCTGTATTTGGAGGTAGTTGATTGGTTACTGTCTAAGTTGGCAATAACGGTTTCCAGAAATAGCTCTGTCAGGAAAAAATACGGCCCATCTTTATTTTACAAATACATAACTACATATACACATATTTTATGATTAATTGATTGCATTAGTTTTCTTAGCTGTTTATATTCATTTTGTAAAGTGAACATATTTTGGCCACTCTTTGCGCATGCACTAGCCTCCTCTTTTCCAAATAGGATAGCCTTGATGTGAAATTTGGCATAATTTTTGTAAATCTGGCATAATTTTATGACAATTTTGGCATAATTCTGAAATTGTGATCTGGTCACACTGCTGAGCCCGTCCCAAAGAAGACGGGGGTTAAGTACGTAGTATCTGGTTAGCGATACAAAGTCAATGCCTCTGTGACTGCAACAGAGGAGACAATCCATACGATTTAGATACTAAACAATCTATAGAAAATACAACAATAATTTGCCTAACTTGCTCAATACTGTACCATTTCTCGTTTTTAGCTTCAACGAGCAAGTGTGGGACATATGATCTAGTTATTGTGCTTAACTTAAGCGGTTGAAGAGAAAGAGGCTAGATGTCACTACATTTTCACTTTCGATAGAGTTTATCTTTTTCCAGCGAAAAAAAAGTTTTGTTTTTAATTTTTTTAATGATAGCACTGTTTCCATTTTCAGAGGTTATCATCGACGATGCTGATCACTCTCTTGGTAACGTCGAAGACACCCACTTTCCGATGGATAGAAATCCAGCAAATGGTTGCTCTTGCCAGAATAACGTCTGTAGCTGCTGTGCACATATAGATATCCCCCACATCTTGGACACTACAGGTTAACACATTCAATCTTAATTCTGTTATATATTCTTATTTTAAGACACAGTTAAATATTTTTTCAAGATGTTTTGAGTTATTTATCGCTGTCCAATCTTGAAAATTTATAGTATCATATTGCATCCTGGGGAAGTAAGTACCCTGAGTGCTAGAGCCTCATGAATCCGGGGATAAGGTACTGTAGACGGCTGCGGTGGCAAAAAGTGAATAGATACTAGCTTTTAACTATATTCTGGGACTAAATAACAGAGACTCTGGTACTCAGGGCAGTAAATAAGTTGAGAAAAAACACAATCCAGAGAAACAAGACTTGTCTTGAGCTTCAGTTGTTAACTTTTGTGCTTTTTTAAAATCAATGAAAATCAAAGAGAACAGCCTCCTTGACCTTGTAGGTCTAGAAACACTGTTAAAACAAGTGGTGCTGCCATCGTTCAACATTATTTAGAAAACCCGGATTGTGCAAAACTCTATAATGACGACATGTTTCGGGTAATTGGCAGAGCCTGGTCGTCCTTCCATCTAGCAGTTTGGAATCGATCTACATACAAACGAAAAAGCCGCCATTGTGTAGACAGAAGGAGTTCGTTTTCTCTCTTGTACTCCAGTGGTAATTTTTCTTTAGGAACGCGGCACTGATTGGTCAACTATACCAGTCTTGTTCTTGCGTTTTTCTGATTGGCCTATTTCCATCCAAAACTGGGTATATATTTTTCATCGTGTTCTTTCAGACCCTTATTTTGACGTTTTATGCTCTGAGGAGTGTCAGACGAAAAAGCTATTTCCAAGTTCTGTACCGCCAAAAATTTGTTCAAAATCAATGTCTGAAATTTGACTATCATTCAAATATACTTTTATTGGCTTTCCGTAACTTATCTCTATCTATTGTAGTGTGCGTCAACATCAGCTACATCTCAGCACATCTGGTAAAAACCTTATGGCTTAATATTTTCGTTATCTAACAAAAGCTTTTTAGGGCTTAGTAATTAGATATTCAATGTTTCAATTTTCTTTTGTAGCTGATATATGTTAATTATTGTTGCTAATTTGTTAATTTTGTATTCATTTAATTGGAGGGCTCCTTAAATATTTAGGGAATCCCTCATAAATTATTTGAAACAAAATTGCTACTAAAAACCAATCACTCTCCGCTCTTTGTGCCAGGTAAATTGCCTCTTATTAATGGTGGAAGCGTCGTTTTCCAAAAACAGCTGTGTGTAGAACCCGAACTTTAGTAGAAAGGGATCAAGGGGTGCGGCAACACTGGGGGAGGGGGGCTGGGTCCCTGGGCAAAATTCAACAAAGCCTGTCCCCTGTTAGAAATCAACGGATAGTATCTAGTCTTACAACCCAAGCAGCACCTGACAAAAATAGAAAAGAATAGTAATATCTGTAACATTTTGAAGACCTTTTTCGTAATGACAAAAATGAATGTGTGCTGTCGGTGAAAATGCCAAATTAGAAGAGGGAATTGAAGCTTATGTAAATGTTGTTGTGTTGCAAACTATAGATACCTTTTAAAACCCCAACGAAATTTTAACCGAAAAAAATGAAGGCTCTGTAAAATAGATTGATACAAAGCACGAAATCGTCAACGGTGGAACAAACTGAAATAGTTTCGATTGTTTCTAGCTCAATAAGAGATTTTTCTATGTAAACGAGGTTCCCTTCCAAAGTGTCAAAACTGTGCGATCGCAGGACGCATTTCTACTTTGACATTCTCCGCCTATTGGAGATTGAGCTTAAGAAGCCAAGCTCGGAGGAGCGGGGCTTTTGCGGAAGTTACAGCAGGTACTAAAGGGCTCTAAAGTTTCATAAATAGTCAGGGCTGTAACTACCATTGCTCCCGGTTGGGGGTCTCATGGCCCCCGTCAATATTATGAAGATCCTGGATTTAATCCCTTTTATTCCTAATGCTTGCCAAAAATGTTGCCCCTCTTATAATTCTACCTTTTCTACGGTACTGGCAACAATATAACTTGCTCAGCAACAGCCAATATAAACTTGAGTTACGAAGAAAATCAGGTTTTGTCGTTTGTCATCAATCAAAACAAGCATATGGCTCAAAGTGCAACGGTATCCACTGATGTTAATGACCAGGAATGAAGGTACTTTCAAAAAAAGATAATTATTGAAATCTTTGCCAGCTTTTTCTTTCTTTGTGAAGCAGCAATCGATCGTGAACTTGATGAAACTTAGAAAGTCTTAAGAAAAGTCAGGAGGGCTCAAAGTATGTAAGACCATGCATTTGAACAGTGTTTACCTTATCTGAACTTTTCTTTAGTTTGCAAAGGGCCTCTGATATATTTCTTGTTTTTTCAACTATCATAAGAAATCAATCGAGGCTTACTTCATAGACACATTTCAAAAGTCAAGGGCGTCGATAAATGTTTTGCTTTTTCCTTTGGCAACAAATTCATTACCATGTTGTTACTTTGCTACAGGGCTTAAAACTCGAAGTCAGCATTGATGGGAGAGTTGTTCTCTCGAAGGAGATTTCAGGTTTGTTTATACTGACATTCATATTTTTAAGCTAAGTTGTTTCAAGAGACAAGTGAGAAAGTATTTAATTTATTTTTCCTGAAATGTTATTGAAGAACATCTGAATGGATAATAAATATCAAATGCTACTGATGTGATTCATAAGAAGGACAACAACCAACCTGTTAAAAGTCTATCGCTTTCAAACTTTGGACCCCAGTAAATAAACCATTATGTTATTAAGATTTATTTTCAACCATTAAAAATATACACATGTAAGGTATGTAGTAATCGGATAATTGAGTGCTGGTGCTTCCTAAACGCGAAGCATAATCATTGAAGTGCTATAAAGAGGTAATGACTGAAGTTTAAGGGTCTTTTCTAATATGAAAAAAGGGTGCAAATGCTCTCATCCCGGATATTATTCCTTGTTTAACGCAACCTGCTATAATTCCCTATATTGTACCTTGCTACTTTGTGTTTTTTCGGAAGTTTCAAGTAGCTAAGCATTGTCTTTTGTCCCTCCTTTCCAAAAAATTAAACGCTTACTGCAGCCGAGGGTTAACGGCAATTAATCCTGAGTACTGCCTTCTAAATTATGACGAAGATATAAACTTTACACTGCTCCATGACCGGAGCCCTCAAGAAAGACATCTAGATACACTCTTTTGCATAAGAATACTATAAATTTGGTCCAGCCTCGATGTTTTTGACAAGTTTGCATTGTGAGCAGGAGAATATTCTTAAAGTATTTTTCTTCTTTCAATTCTCACTTGGTTTCAGGGGAACGTCGCCGACTCTTAAACACCGCTTTTTGAACAACGAGATATGTCAGTTTTGAAATTCTTTGTTATGAACATAGCAAAACAGGCAACTGCGGAAAAATGAGAGATAAATGTGCGAGCTGAGGTTGAACAAATTAGATGATTCTGAGCCTGAATATTCTTATAAACGATATTCTTATAAAAAATGAGCGTAGCTGATGTAAATCAAAATGTGTAATTTTTTCTTTTAGTGAAGAATCCTCCGCCCATTTGCTTCAAAATTCCTGTTCTCAAAAAGCTTGCGTCGTTATGCTTGGATTTTTACAATCTGTCATGGCGTGACCATGTTGGTGGATGCTTGAGAATCAAAATCAAATTGCTGTTTGTTATTCATAAGTCTTTTGACATCGGTTGCTTCCACTTTAACAATCTTGATGCCGAATCCAAGGCTGGCGTGTCTGCTATCTTGCGCGATCTTCACAGATTACAGCAGTTGAGAAAATCTGGCATCCCAGATTTAGATTACATCAGATTGGCATAACATAAATCGAGTCGTTTCTTGTGAGAACGCACTAGTTTTAGATCCCTATAGGTTTTCTATCTAAATTTTCATAATCTATAGGTTTTCTATCTAGATATAATCTTTCATAAATATTCGTTGTTTTCTTGCCTTTACCCTGGCCGCACCAGAAAAAACTGATTTCAAGCAAGAAGGCATATTTATTCACATTTTTTTGTGGTTTGAAACTGTCTGCTATTTTCAATCCAAGGAACTGTTTGTAGTATAAAACAGATCTGGTAAAATTAAATATGCAGTAGTCCTGAGATCAGAGACGTTGTAGAAGTGGGCGAGGAAACGGGTGCCTGTAGTAGAATTTTTTGTTACCAATAGTATGCGTGGAACTCGTTGCATGTAACTCTGACAAACAAGCCTGAAACTCAGAGCTGCACCAAAGCATACACAGCTTTGCTTGTTCTGAATCGATAGCATTATGACAAACATTAATATTCGTATCTGGTAAATAGTTATTTCATATCCGGTTAACAGTAAGTTTCATATCCGGCAAAAAGTAATTTTCATATCCGGTTAACAGTAAGTTTCATATCCGGTAAACAGTAATTTTCATATCCGGTAAACAGTAAGTTTCATATCCGGCAAAAAGTAATTTTCATATCCGGCAAAAAGTAATTTTCATATCCGGTAAACAGTAAGTTTCATATCCGGTAAACAGTAAGTTTCATATCCGGCAAAAAGTAATTTTCATATCCGGTAAACAGTAAGTTTCATATCCGGTCAAAAGTAAGTTTCATATCCAGTAAACAGTAAGTTTCATATCCGGCAAAAAGTAATTTTCATATCCGGTAAACAGTAAGTTTCATATCCAGTAAACAGTAAGTTTCATATCCGGCAAAAAGTAATTTTCATATCCGGTAAACAGAAGTTTCATATCCGGCAAAAAGTAATTTTCATATCCGGTTAACAGTAAGTTTCATATCCTGTAAACAGTAAGTTTCATATCCGGTAAACAGTAAGTTTCATATCCGGTCAAAAGTAAGTTTCATATCCGGTAAACAGTAAGTTTCATATCCCGTAAACAGTAATATTCATTATCGTCAATATGCTGTATAAAGTTTTAGTGAATCATGTTTCTTTTTCAATATTTTGGCCCTATCAAAGTTTTCACCGTTTATAAATATTGGATATTTAACTGTAAAAGATCAAATTATCCCGTGAAGAACATTCGGCCAAGCGTGTTGCACTTTATACAAGACGCTTCACGTTGCATGTCAGAGAGGCGCGTCGCGTCGGCAAGATGCGTCACAATTTTCGCATCGAATCTCAAAGAAGATGATGTGTTACATCAAATTTCAAATAAGATATGCTGCGTTGTACTTCATAAAAGAAAGGCCAGAGTGCATTCCATGCTCGAAAGGTCACATTATCGACAAAACACGGCCTATTTTCGACATTTGCTGTAAATACTTTATCGCTAGGCAAGGACGGTTGGTAATTGCTAGGACCATCATTTATTAAAAGCTTCTGTCACAGGATCCCTATTTCAAACAGTATTGATTTGTTTACGATTACTACCGCAAAATTGAACACAAAGTTGTTATCAGGCAGGGGTGCTGTGGCTAGGCCCCCTTATGATCATTATCTCCTGGCCCTTTAAACAGAAATGAAGTGATTTACCTTGGTATCTCAACATTGGAGACATTTTAGACTCCTAATATTTTTCTCGTTTTGAAATAGTAGCTAATTCCTACACTCAAATGCGATAATACAACGAAAAATATGAAAACATATCGTTGTTGACTTCATTCCCTCCTTTAAATTATCGAAAATTGCTGATAAAAAATTTCTGCTATCTGACGGGAATCCGGTATTTGCTTGCACCGGTATTTGCTTCCGCTCCGAGCCATGATGGTTGGAAAGAGGCTGTCATCTTCATCGTTGACATGGCGGGAAACTCAAAGCTTAGAGACTCGAAACTAATTCACGGAGTTATATCGTTTCAGGCATTATATCGCGGATTCAGAACCCGAAAAATATTAGGAAAGGTCAAAGAAGAATTTCGTGCAATCTTTGTTGAATTGGAAGGTACGGAAGTTTGTCAGCATACTTTGGAATGGCGATCAACTTTTGGTAGGCCTATAATTATCGATGACGGTCTTTTCGAACCAGAACGAGAAAGAGTCTATAAAAACATCAAAACTTCTGAAGAGACCTTTGCTAAAGAAGCAAAAAATATAAAGACAGTAGATAGAGATGAAGCTACATCTTTAGCCGTGCATTCATCGTGTACTGCCAACGGACTGACAACAAAGTTGTTCACAAAAGCTGAAAGTGACACTGACAAGGAAATTCATTGCATTGATGATTTACATGAAGCAAAAGATAGCTTTTTAGATTCAGAGATATTAAATACCAAAGACGAGATACCTGTAGAAGCTGATTCAAAAACTAGTCCAAACAACTTGCTAGGACAAAATGGTGTTGACATAGCAGTACCGCCTATATGTAGAGAAGAATTCGAATCAATGGGTCGAACTGAAATCTTGCAGATGAAAAGAGAATATGAAATGGAGCTGTTGTGGATTGATCAAGCCATTGAAAGTAGGAAACAGTATATTCGATTCAAAAGCTGAAAATACATATTCACTCTCCAAAATGAGCAGTTTTATAGTTACAGTTTATATTTCTCATCAAAGCATCAAAACTAGGTGTGTTAATTCTTTAAAGCACAATGTAGGTATGTAAAATGCACATAGGATTCATAACATTGCATTTACATAAAGTTGAATTATTTACTGCCAGTGAAGGTGCTATGTAGACCATACATAGTTTGCAGACAGGACGATTATCAAACCTGTTAATAGACCTTTTCCCTAATTACGTCATGACGCAATGTATTATGGTACTTGTAGTTAAACCCCTGAACTTTTTGTTTATGTTTTGTATGGCGATCTGAGAAAGTACTGTTATTATTCAACCCTCATTGTTCAAATAATCAAACAAATCATGGAAAATCAGACAGAATGTACCAAGCAGCACATCCCAAGGTTTTCACAAAGCTCTTGCCTGGAAATCAGTATTGCAGAAAGCTGTTCCAATGGCAATTTGACAATTTGTAATTGTGATTTCAAAAGGGGCTTTGAGGTGCCAGTAACGGTTGTGCCATTATGTTGGAAAAAGTTGAAAAGTGTTCAAAACTGGTTGCACAAAAATTGTTTTTTCCCAAAAGCTTTTGAACCAGCAGTTGTGCCACAGCTTGCTTCAAAGCGATTTACAAGGGTTATATACTGGTAGGATTTGTTTTGAAGTTTTAAATCAATTTACAAGATTGTACTACATCTGATTGTAAAGTCATACTCTGCTGAAGATTGAGATCCCATCAAACCTGTTAAAGACTTTAAAATTATTTTTAGATAAAACATATTAAAAAAATTGCCAAATTGTGTTAGCCTAGATATAACCCCTTCTTTTTTGGGGGGGGGGGGGCGGAGCAGCAAGGATTATCTGTCAGCACAACAAGGGCTCAAGAAAAATTTCTACGGTGCAGTACAAGCAAAGAACTTCATCATCAGGGTGCTGCATATTTTTCTATCAGTTTTGAAAATGATCTTCATTACCTCTAAGTTTATTGTTTATATTTACCTTTTTTGCCACCATTGCTTCAGTAGAAGTAGTTTGTTAATTGGGCAGCAAAAAAAAAAATTATTGTATATATAATTATTATGTTTTGCATTATGTTAAGCTATATTTTCATTCATATTGTTTTAAATTTATTATTACCATCACAAATTAAAGGAGTCTGGGAAAAATATACTTAACAAAAAAATCAGTCAAAATTGGGAGCATTCTGTCTGTCCATTAGAAATTATCTTTGGGGATTCTTTCAATGTGGTGTATGAACCACAAAGTCTATCCATTCAAGTCCATCTATACATTTCATGTCGCTAGGTATTCATTCTGATTCCAAGTTCAAATAATCCAGAAAAGAAAGGTGTAAAATAGAGCAGCTACATGCTTGCAGCACCCATGCTCTGCTTGCTTTGCAGTTACATTTGGCATTATCTGTATGTATCCCCATTCATTTGATCTAAATGGACAAAGACATAATACTTGATGTTTTCAATACTTGATCTAATTGAAGAGAAAGCCTTGGCCTTCACAAGAAATAACAGTTTCCTCCCAGTAATATTGGGCATCATAAATACTGAACGTAGATATTCTTTCCATAGTTTATATCTGTGTTTTTACTTCTGTCGCTATCAGGCCTAATGTGCACTTCCGCTCTTTAGTATTGTTACTGAATTATTGAGGAGTCTTCCATTGTGCTGTTCACTTTAGAAGTTTGGTATAATTTATCTTTTGAGGTCCGTATTATCTTCTTGTCCATTGAGAGTGAACTACTAGATTTCCTTTTTTGACCTAATCACAACAGCTGAAAGACTTTATGCAACATCAGTTCCGGGGCAAGAGCTTTGAGAAAAACTAGGGATGTGATGTTCTGCGAATTCTGCCATATTTTCCATGTTTTGTTTGATTTTGTTATCAAAGAGCATTGAATAATAACAGAAATTCATTCGATCCCTGTACAAAACATAAACAAATGTTTGGGGGTTTAACTACAAGTACCAGAATGTATTGCGTCATGATGTAATTAGGGGAAAGGTCTATTGGTGCCACTGCATATGAAATACTATGGCTTTCAAACAGACAAATATGTCATTGGTGTAACAGTTAAAAATTTGATACCAGCACAATGAGATACATATTATCTGCAAAGCTAAGTCATTTGATTCTAAAATTTTGCTTGGAAAATGAATGGTATTTATTGGATAGCTATTTCAACAATCCTCCATTTTTTGTAAACGGGTAGTTTTAGAAAACCAATATTGAATTCGATATTCTTACCATTTCAGACAACAAGGTGTGAATTAAATGCATGTTGTACCCTTAATGGTTGTTTTGTGCATATACTTGTTTGTCAATTATAGATACCAGGCCTTTCCTTATTAGAGAGTGATCAATCACAGTCGGTTCAGCAATCATACAAACTCAACCAAAGACACTTTTGATAGCTTGAGTTTTCATAAAAAAAGCATTTCCAGGAGTTTGCTGTGACCCAAGCAAACATCAGAAGATGGTATATCAAAACACAAATACAGAAGTAAGCTGGATCAAATTAGCAATATCTCAACTGAGAATCACAATTTAATATCAAATCTATTGAAAATTTTATGACTTTTATAGGCATCAAGTATTTGAACTTCATTAGTTCTGGAAACATCATCTGGGCAGTTAAAGCATATTTTGATATATGCCCTTTTTTGATACAAGGTTTGTTATATGTCCTTCCTGATGTAAATAACATATAATTGAGGCACATTTAGATTTGGGTTTAATTATTCTTGAAGTGCATGAAAAGGCCATCATAACATTTCACCTTATATCAAAGAGCATTGGTACATGTAGTTTACTACAGCATAATGCAGTTGTTATAAACAAGACAGATGCTTTTAGCATTGTTAATTTTTATAATCAGTAGCATGGCTAATTTTGAAATGCCCATGACTGTGGGGATATTGGATATCTTCACCTGAAGCAATCTTCATGCGAGCTATCATTCTGTAAAATGACTGTAGGATTGTGGGATATATTGCCTTTCTTCATATCCTTTTCAAAATCCATATTTTCTATGGCCAGAATAAATTTTTTACTTGTGTCTAACATATGAAATTTAAATATTTATCTACAATACTGCTTGCTTTACTAAACAAAAATCTTGAAATTCACAATCTTTCTTTCCTAAAGATTTACATGTAATCACAAATTGTTTGGACCTTCATCAGCAATTGCCTAGATTTACTTGCTTCTTGTCATTATATAAAATAATTTGATTCAAGGATTTGCATCCTTGGCAGAAAGTTGGCTTTGAACTTTTTCACTGACCTGGAAAAAAATTGTTTAAAATTTTTTTAAAACATTCAAAGATATTAAAAAGTTCTGCAGTTCAGTTTTTCCGTTGGTCCAGAAGAGGATTTTCAGGAACATCACAGAAGAAGATTAATCCCAAGAAATTAGACAAAAGTAGAGACAATTTTAGTCTGGGAGATGCATTTTTAGCCATTCTAGTAGGCTAAATGCCATAAAATTTCTTTCGCGGTGGGTCCTCCTATGTCACTAAACTTGATTCTTAGCCCCCCCAGTCTCAATTATGTGGCCCCCGTATCTGAAAACTGCAAAGCACAATGCTCCAGAATCGTCTACAATCTCTTACGCTAATTTCGTGCGAGAAATACTTTTCACAGAACTTCTCTGTTAACAAGACATGGGTCCAGTTGAAGAACAGAAGAGTTCGATTCAGTGTTTCTAAAGGCTGAATAAACTACGTGACCACAAAAGCTTATTTTAGAACTTTCATAAAACTAATAGCTTTACAGCTGAAGTTGCTTTGTAACAGCTGAAATTTGAATATTAACAATGCTAAAATATTCTGATTGCATTAACGCAGTGTACGCTGCCAAAATGTACTCGGTAGATAAAAACTTGCACCCTCCAAAACATTTTCCTGAAACCGGGCCTGCCCCTGACTCACTCTATATAAATTAAGAGAGGATCTCTCTTATTTTATACAGAGTGGGTCTTGTACCCAGGGTATACCGGGTTAAAGTCGGCTTGTTAACTGAGCGAAGCGATGGAGCTCGTTTCTTGTCATTTCAAGTCATGAACTTTAGTAACAGACTGGCCCATCGGCCCATTTTTGCAGAAATAAGGCCCCATAATAGGAATATGAGGCCTTACAATATCCCGTTACGAATGATAAACGTCACGGATTACATCAAAACTGACGTTGAATATAGCATTATTGCATACGGTTGTAAAAAGGATTGGGTCAAAATTAAAATAGTATGACTTGCGTAAGTTATGGAAGGTAAATAGGGATTTGTAATTTTTAATTTGATGGAATTTTCTGGAATTTTGATTTTTCATAGATCCAAGCTCAGTTTATATCCACAGCATTACTTGCAGAGTTCACTTAAAATTATGCCTTTGACGAGGGTTAAAGCTAGCAACAAAGAGAGCAGTCGTGTTAACTTTCAAACAAACTCCGGCGGTAACTATTTCTTTTACTCAAGCCATGACTTTAAGATAATGCGATGATACTTCAACGGAGACTGCTGCATCATCTTAAAGATTCGTCTACCGAATAATCTAGTCTTTTTCTTGCGCTTGACTGTTTAGTTTGAAACATTAACGGATCAAGGTATTGCCTCATGGAATGAAAATTTGACATAAAAAAGATGTCAAGAAAATGACAAGAATTAGCGAAATTTCACATAAAGGACGAACAAATGGTTCTCAGAAGAGAAGTCAAAGTTGTCCCAAAAAGAGGACAGGACTGATCACTGGTTTCTTGGAATGTGATGGCGAGAAATGCAACTTCTGGTAGTATTTGATCGAAATGGTTTATGAAATGATAAACCTTAAAGTTTTGCGAAAAATATCGAATGTAAGCACGTATTAAGTATGAAATACAGACATCGAAGATAACAAAAAATTCATGGGAATCTACTTGTTATCATTTAGCTATGATATTATGAATAAATTATGATATTTTCGTAGAGCGGTATTGAAAATTAATTTGATAAAAATATCTGCAAGCTGGCCACAATTGTTACCATCGAATATCTGAGAATGATAATAAGAAAGCTGAATATCCTTTTTGAAACAATTACCCAGCAACTGGGTTCAACAAGCTTGGTGCTCCGTATATGCAAATCATTATTTTGAGCAAATTTAATCCTTTGGTTTCAGAAATATTTGATTTTTGTTGTTGGTTTTTACAGAACTTTGGCTTCATTTGTCGCTAAACAAGTCTTTTCCATTTTGGGTTTTTGATAGAAATTTGGACAATCCAATGAGCGTTCAATGTTTTCCTCATGGGAGTCTGCCATGGAATCAGTGTACTTTCCTTTTTAGTTTGCTATATGGTCTGCGATCTTTAGTTAAAGTTTCAGTAGGGATGAGGCTTCCTCACAACTCAGATATTCGTTCATTTTCATTTACTGTCCTTTATGAATCATAGGTTAGTTTTCTTATTATTTTTAACCTTTTTTTCTACGAGAAGGTATCTGGTGCAAAATTACTGAAATCCAAATCAGACGGAATTTTCATTAATTGATGTTCAATTTCAATTATAGTACTCTGTACCCACTTGTAATCAACAGCTCAACTTTGCTATTCCAGCTACAAATGTTATGTTGCTTAGAAATTGACCGATTTTGGTGAAGTATTCACTTGACCACGCCCTAATTTTTATACCACACTCACCTTGGCCCTCCTCAGTTCTTCATGACCGGTTAAAAACCCTGAGCCAGTCCGCCGCCGAGTACCAGTTTTGAAAAACTTAAGTAACAGTTTAAAAACCCTTAAAAATTTAATGTTTTGCAATTGATACAGAGTTTGATACAGATTCATCATCTTGCCCACCAAAGGAATTTTGCAGTCTTTGTAATCTTCCTTTCTAGAAGCGAATATTGTTTTCGTTTACGTATTTAACAGAATAAATCCAAAAATGAACTGTAAAAGGGAACTAAGCCATAATGAAAGTTGCAACGGAGCCTTATCATATATAATAAGCCATCAAACAACAATGGGATCAAAGATTTTTGTTCAAAATGAAGGAAGTTCGGGTTTCGTTTTGCAGTATAGCGTCGTCGTTTTGAACATCTACCTTGCTGTTTTCAGTGCCAAAAACAAGCATTCAAAGCAGGCTGAAGCATATCAGCAGTCAGATTGACTAGATATAGTATTGTGTGGACTGGTACACAGTCGATATTGGTTTCCACCATGAATGCACAGATGCACAGACTTTGCTGAGACCTACTTTTTCGAACATCATATAGGAAGACGCTGTTTTCTATTTTTTTAGAAAAAACATGTTTTCCTACTAAAATTTTTAGACGGGCAAAGAGGAACAAAAAATTCTTGTTGGGTGGACAATGCACCCCCCATGCCCGCCCTTGGCATGTTGCCTGCTCTGGACTGAAGTTTATCTATTAGGCTGAGCCGACTCACAAAATGTAGTACATGCAATAAAGGATGCTTTTGCACAACGTGGCATTGCACAGGAGCTCAATAAAATATACTTGCAGAGTGCACAGTCAAAGGAGTAAAACGGCTTATTAATATTGCTTCAACAAAGACATTCTTCAAAAAAGACATTATTCAAGGATGTTTAATACTCCGAAGCACACCTATTAAGTGCAGGTTGTCCTCTGCCAAGCTACTGAATGGTTTTACCCTTACAGACAATTTCCTTAGATTCCAAGATATCATTCGCCACTGTTACGTTTTTCTTCGATGGAAAGAGTCCAGGCAAAAGCATATTACGATACAAAATACACCACCACTAGGCAATCCAAAGAAGAGTTTCAACCAAGCCAAGCAGTTGATACCCAGATACTGTAAAATACTAAAAAAAGTCCGAAAGATCCTAAGATCCTAAGAAGTTTGTCTACCAAACGGCTGAAAATTGAGACGAAACCTACGTTTTATGTGTTACATGAACTTCACTGCAACCAGAAGTAGCCTGGCCACCCTAATAGGAGGAATACAAGAGAGAGCCGCTGAGAACAAAAAAAAGGGAGAAGATCGTGTCAGTGATGATGACACAAAACGCAATCCCCTACAGCCAATCAGATATTGATTCCACAGAACCAACACGCGAAGAGGAGGATGTGGAGGAGGTAGCCGCAGAAAACCGGAGAACAAGATCAGGAAGAATGGTCAAAAGTAAAACACCAATTGTCTTTTAGGATTAAATATAATGTATTTGCCGTAATGAATATAGGCCGTGTTCACTTCACGCACCTCTTTGTACGAAATCAAGAGTATAACAGTTATTACCGGCTAGTTCGATGATTCTTACTTTGGGGTCATCCATAAAGTACGTACGCAGTTTGAGAGCAACTTTTTGACCCCCCCTCCCCCTTGTACGCACATGTACGCTTGTCGTATACCCCCCCCCCCCCGTTTTGCGTATACTGCGTATATCTTTTTTACCCCCCCCCCCCCATTTCAAGGTATAATGGAAATAATTTAGAATTTTCAGGGAAATTCAGGGATTTGTCCATATTCACAATTCCTTGTTATAATATATGTTAATGCAGTTGTCTTATTTATGTAATCATGTGAAGCATATCGAAGCAGATTCTTAGACATTGAGCCTATTGTACGTAGCTTTTTAACAGGCAAAGCCTTTTACATAGTTTTTATCGGAAGTTCATCAAACAGAGCAGATTTTAGGTAGGATGAAAATATGCAACAAACTTCCAATTAAAATCTCTGCCATATGAACAATGAATGAGCAAGCTTGCAAGGCTCAAATTTCCCGTTTAGGAATTTCTTAAGCGTACGTACTAAATACCAATTACACCCCCTCCCCCTTTGCACGCAAGCGTACGATTTTTGGTCGACTCCCCCCTCCCCCTGAGTGCGTACGTACTTACATGTATCAAGCACGAGTAGATCTTTGCTTTCATCCAATAAAGGATTTCCCATACCCATAACAATTTCTAGAATGCACATATGCTTCCCGAATCTTTGCCGCAAAGTTAACGTCTGCTCATCATACCGATAAAAAGCGACACCAAATTCTTCGCTACTTTTCAAAATTTACCAATGATGCGGTCAACTTTAGGATCACCCAACGGCCACCGTAGAAGATGAGAGCAATCTTTTATTAGCCCTAAAGCTCCGCCATCTTCCTAATAATCATAGGTTTTTACCTCTCATTCGACAAATGAACCACACTCAGATTATTTTGCTGAATGTACACAAGTTTCATGAGTGCCCTATGTACACCATCCTTTTCTTGGTACATTTTATTGTTAAAGATGAATTAAACGTAATGTGTCGTAGATTTCTCATCAGTTGAATGAAAACCTCCTTTGGGTATGGTTGGCTATCAACCTCACTCCGGTAAAGGCATTGGAACAGAATTTATAGCCTCACTCAGAAAAATTTTTTTCAAAAGACTAAAAATGATTAAAGAACACATTAAAGATGTTTTATGCTCTGAGGAGTGTCACACGGAAAAGCTTCTAGAATGTTGTAAAGTATTTGCTTTTTTCAAAGCTATTGAGGCACATTAAATCTTTGATGTAAAAGACATTTTTATTTTCAATGCAATCAAGTTACAATAAAGTAATGATTATTAATGGCATTATTTGCTAGTCCCTAACATATCCAAAGGGGTTGTCATTTTTAATGGTGGGTACAGGTATGGTAGAATTTTTGGGGGCAAATGGAAAAGTTTTCTTACCCCAGTCTCTAAATCAAAAAACCCCATTTCAAAATAATGAAAATTAGTAATGCCTTAATATTATTTCTCCTCGCTTCTTGCATCTAAATCTCTTTTTCGGTTTGTGAGAATCTTGTATCAGTTTAAATTTAATGCAGTACCAGATCGTTATAATCATTAGCCATCTATTGAAACAGGCTCTTTGATTCAATAACAGCTGACTGCACCTAACTGATGCCTTTAGTTATGCTATTATGGCATATGGGTATGATCCATGTTTTTCCAATCTGCACTAGCTAATGTTTTAGTACACCAAATAAATTTTGTTATCAATATCCTTTAGCAAAATCGCACTGTTATATATCACTGCAAAAAAATAGCCATTGTTTTTTGGAAGATGTCCAAATTATACCTCGGTGGAGATGTACTTGAAAAGGTTGATAACCCCATAAGAAATAAGTGAACATAATATGATAACAATATAAAACAAGGCTAAAGAATTTCATACCCCTCAGGAATTCTTCCACCCTGAGGCCCAGGGTTAAAAATGACACTCCCTAAATGCAGGTCGTCACTTGCTATTTACATTAATATTTATAGATTCAAAAAACAGAGATATAATAAATTGGCAGTGTTATCTGTTCTTTGCTTCTCAATATTGCTGCAGACAGAATATTAGGTAAATACCAATGGCTGATAATACGCACAACCACAACGGAATGGTTGCAACATTAGCTGCATTACAGGCATCTCCTTCGCAGCAGCTAATTTCGCATTTTGAAAACTGCGATGTGCATTGCGGCTTCACGCGGCAATACTCCTCCGTAAAGCAATCACGTCTGTATGTCTCCACAGCTCCCTGTTTGGTATAGAATTTGCCACATCTTGTCTGTGGCCAAACGCACTCTTTTGTCTTGAGCAACTTGCATTTGCTCCAATCCATGTCACTTTCACAATCCCAACAGTTTAGTCCAGCTGAATAATCAACTAAAAATAAACAAAAATATTTTTGCCATCGATGTCTTACGTTATCAGAAGGTTTTGGATTACGGCATAGGATTTGCTATCATAAGCTATATTTGGCATATAAATCTACATCCCAAACGTATTATAGGAGGATTTCATTAGAATCTCCTATCATTTTCTGATTTCAGCTGATATTTAGTCATTTACTAATTCTGGTGCATAAATAATTTTGCAAATCATTTAGAATATTGCTAGAGACGATGAAGCTTGAACAAGAACAATATTTCCATAGAAAAATGAAATTTTTTTCTTTTCTTAAAAACTGTTCAATTCTGTTCTTCTTGAAGTGTAAAGTGGGTGCTTAGGTATTTCATGACCAGGAAAAATTTTACGATTCTTGACATTTATCAACAAATATTCCTTAAAAAGTTCATGGTATTGCTTTCAACACTACTAACACAATAATTGGTATTCTTAAATTGGACGCTGTTTGCAATTCAACATCTTCTCTCATTCTATCGTGGTAAATTACCAGGTAATGTTCAGAAGGTATCTACATGACCATGATTAACTTTACGAATTTCGTGATCATTTTACGAACTATTCGAATTTCGCCAATTTACAAATTATTCAAGCACAGGGGTAATTCTGATCCACCAGGCAATAACATTTAATTCAACGACGTTGACAAAGCAAGAAAGGAGGCTCTCCGTGCTTCTTTTTATTTAAAACGTACAATACTTTTATCAGGGATTCTATTGTTATTTCAAAGAGTTTAGAATAACTGTTCGCTTTTGAAATGCAAACGTCCTCATGATTAGTAGCTATGGTTGCGCAAAAAAAACAGTTGAAAGACACACATCAATATGAAGGATTTGTATTGAAGATATTGTTAATAGTAATTTCATTGAACAGGCTGAGCATAAACTGTACATTTACCTTGTATAATCACAACTGCTATTAAACATGCATACAACATCATATTTGCTAGGCTGAGGTTGGGACAGAAGAAATCCAGGCAACAGTTCTGTGAAATTGTCTGATGTCGATTGAATCACAACTAACAAACTAGGCTTGTTACACTCTCTTTCTCTTACAGCAGCTCATAGATTCTTAGTTGAAATGATGGACTATACAGAATGTCATGATTTTAATATTCCTTGCATCATTTGCCCTGCATATATTTATCCAATTCTTTTGTCAACTTTTCAGTACTTGCTGATGTTAAAGCTCTGCAGGTGGCTTTCTTGTTCCTCCTTCGTCAATCAAACATTCATTCCTCAGATTTTACAACCTGCTCTGCGGGTTGTTTTGTGAATGATGTATTGAAATGTAAATCAAATCTTAATGTCAACATCTTGCCACCCTGACTTCAAAAGCAATAAGCAAATTTGAAAATAGCATGGAAAAGAGGGAAAATGTTCGTCCGACACTCGTCTGAGTATAAACTCGGATAATGTCCAAAGGTGTTCACAAATTATGTATATCCAGATGTGGACATTTTCCAACAAAAAGTACTTGAATATGGCATGTCTCTGATTTTCTGTGGTATTTTCAAATTTGCGGTACAAAAGGCTTAATAAAAAAATTTTGACTCAGTAAACATGGCGTAGTCTCGTGAAGCTCTGACGACTATTGCATACCTTCATCCCTTTGCTTCCTCAGAAGATATCATCAGGTCACGTAAATTTTCTTTTCCAAATATTGAAACGTGCAAAACATACAATATAGAGGAACCACCAAACAGACTTGCATAAACAACATCTGAAAAAATAGAAAAGAAGTATATGTTATAATCAAATTCTGATGAAACACATGTTCTGGAATTCCGAAACATGCGGGGAACACCTGCCCAGAAAAAGGGGCGTCAAATTTAATATTTTCTTTGATCTTGAAATAACTGTAAGGGTTAAAAGGATACAGTTTAACATTACACATTGCACAAACAGTTTGCATCTCTTTGGCTCCGTTTCCTCTGCACGTTAAATAAGATCGCACTGGTCGAAAACAACAGAACTTGAAGCTTCATTATCGCCAAATTCTGGCTGCCCGTCGTTTAGAAGCCGCAGAAGCTGACACTGATTTTAAATGGAACATTCTCGATGCGATGATTGCAAGCAAATCAAGCTGGAAAAAGGTCAAAGAATTTACCATAAAGAGTTGCTATCGAAAATGTGGTTTTATGCAACCGAGCAGAATGAAGTCGAAGAAAACGACGAGCTATCCATATCTGCAAATATTTGGGACAGATTAGCTGATATTTTGTGCGCAGACAACATAACCCCGTTTGCTGAGTATGTCGAGATTGACAAAAATGAGGTAGGAATCATAGAGTCACTAACTGACACCGAAATCGTCCATTTGTTATCAGAAGAACCTTCTACAGAAATCGAGTCAGATGAGGAGGATGATGAAACACCGACGAAAGAGCCAACAAGCGCAGAAGCTCACGAGTCTCTCAATGTCCTGCTATGCATTGAGGTCTGATAACCAGGAATCTGCAGAAGAAATGCTGGCTTTGGCTAGCAGAAAAGAATCAAGAATCCCTTATAATTAGGGAAATGCCGAAGAATTTGCATCAAAAGACAATCAGTGACTATTTTTAGATACCGTACGGGAATATTTTATATCATTAAGATTGTTGTGTTTTTATGTGATGCAATATATTCTTTATCTGTACCTCTGTTCCATCTGGTTCTCCTATTCATTTTTTCATAAGTCGGAAAATATCCGACTTACGTGTAAGTCGGACTTCGCGTAAGTCGGATTTTTTCGCCTGGTCCGAAAAGATCCGACTTACGCAAGTTTGACTGTAGATTATTCCCACCTGTCACGTGACTTACTTGTTGCCGCCATGATGGATCACAACCCAGTGTTGGATACACGTAGCAACGCGCTGTTTATGTCATACAGATTTTGAAACGGACAGTTATTTTCGCCGATTTCGAAACTTTATATATTTTTTAATGGTTGCATATATACCTAACCAACTTGCTTGCTGTGCCTTCTTGTCTTTGGAATATTGGATAAATACTATCTTAGTCACGGAACTGCTGCTATGTTGCTTAACTTATTTATTTGTTATTATTTGTTGTTAACTTTTGTGTGTTTTCGTTTGTTTGTTTGCTTTTGTTTTTCTTTACATCAACAGAGCCTTCAGTATGAAGTTGTTGATTAAATACGTAGAAGAAGTAGAAGAATTGTTTCTTTAAAGACTTTATAAGTACCGCCTTCTTACTGCACGCAAACAGTATCCCTATTTGCGGCCCATAATTCGGCCTCCGTGAAAATAGCAAGTTTGAAAAATTGTGTGACTTCCCTGGATCCTCAGGAGAAACTCACATACAAGGAGAAAAAGGCTTTAGTTGATGGTACCGACCCATACGCATGCCTATGAAGAATTGGAATGCAAACATAGAGGACTATGTTTCAGTGACATACATTGATGTTGTCAACTTTTAGTTTTTGATAAGAATGCCTTTATTCGCATATGTGCAGAAGGTTTAGTAGGCACAAAATGACCTGAAAAAACGCAAGCGTTTGTCCGCATCAGGTCAGCTCTACTAATACACGTAAACCATACGTTTCTTCATTTTGTCTGTCAGGGCTGTAAGACCAAAGTATTGGTGAATCTTTCAAAATGTAAATGCTTTTTTTAGGCTTGGATAAAAGATCCGAATCCTCTATAATGGTTATTAAAACAACGGTACTGTAAGATGTGCTTAAATCCATACATGAAAAACAAACCTAGTTTATAAAAAAGTAAGACATCAGTTTAATTCTACTTGGCGTTGTAACACATTTTCATGCCTTGGAAGATCTGCGAGCTGCATCTATGTATATTTGTTTTGTTTTAAAATCTAACTCCTTGCTTGCCAATCAACCAATCTTTAGACAGAGCATTTCGGGGCGTGCAATTAGTATTGATATATTGCGATATGTGCAGTGGCGGGACCGATTCGCCATCCGAGTCGTACATTGAAACCCGTTGCAGTTTCAATGTCCACATTATTGTACCGTAGTGCCGCAAGAGTTGACTCACCAAGATTTATTAGAAGCAGAGTAGAATCAGCAGGAGTATCAATAGAGGTCACGAGGCGTGGTCACATCAAAGGGAAGGACCAGGATCTTGCCCTATCTCTATGGATTCTGCTCGATAAGCACAGCTGCTTAGTGTCCTAAAAGCTACTTTCAGATGCTTAGCAGTAACAAATGCAAAAAGTACAGACAGGATCTTCTTGATTCTTTGATGAGAAAGATGGTGAATCCTTCCTATTTCTGTACAGTAATTGATGCTAATAGAAAGTTTATATTTGCTTTGGACTATTTTGCTTCAAATTCAATTGAATTATGAATATTTTTGGTATGTTGTAATATTCTTATCGATGAATATGCTCACAAGTATATGAACACATCCAATCGGGTCACAACTTTATTTGCAAAACAAAATTTTGGGGCATTTTTGGAAAGGGTCTGCAACCTACCCTTTTCAGCGCATCCATCTGTGTATTTCTAGTAGGTTTCATGCTTCTATCAAAGGACTTTTTTGGAAACAGCCCTGACTATTTCTTGCGAACCGACTTTTGAATCTTCCTCAAGATCTTCTTGCCCCCTCAAAATCTGTTGGCACATCCAGATATTGCACAGAATTTAACCATTGTCTTTGATCTAGCTGTGGCCTAGTTACTCCCTCTAGTCTTCAAAGTTCCTGATTTGAAAGGCTGTTAGAAGACGGTACTTGAAATTTTTTAAGGCTAGGTATGGTATATTAATGTAGCAAACAAGAAACACCGCAATACGCCGAGAATATACAACAAGAAATACACGTAAATCAGTAAAGGCTAATATTTCGCCCCGGCATACGGGGCTTCATCAGAGCCTATGGTATATTAAGTTGGTTAGATATTAATGCAAACGATTCTAGATATAAACTGTTTCGAAATCGGCGAAGGTAACTGCTCGTCAGCCCCCGACAGTAAATCTATGCAGGAGAAATTAATTAGCTAAACGCCTTTTTCAAGTCTTCATTTACAAATCTGGGACACTTAATTTACAATATAAAGTCTTTCAAGCTCGCAACAAGCAATATTAACATTTTCCCTATTATTACCATTACCTTCAAACCACTGACGCTGGCACCATGATGCTGGATACCAGAAGAATTTGATCTTCAATTCTACATGTTGTCCGTGTACCCTGTGTACCAGAGCTTCTGTGAAAGAGATAGTCGAACATTCGTCTGATGCAGTCTTCCACCGACCCACTCTTTAACTGAGGCTCTGACACCCAGGGTATTGTCGATGCTATTTCATTACTGCTTATATCTCTACAGAATTTTATGAACTACACCGATGATTTCGATCCAGCGCTTCATTTTACAAACACTATCTCTGCACACAGTTAACCCTTTCTTGATAACCTGCTCACCATCTATTGCTATCACCGAGCAACTCCATTGCTACCTATATATTCTACAAGGAAGCAGATTCACACAGCTTTCTCTATTACTTTCCGTCCCAATCTCAAGAAGCAAAAACTTTTTTCCAGATACGTCTTCTGCGTCGAATCTGCTCCAACCATGACCACTTCCAAGAAAAAGCTAACGAAATGACATCCCTTTTCCATCATCATTGCTACCCTGAAAATACCACAACTTCTGCTACAGCAAAAGCCATCAACATCATAAATAAAACAATTGATTGTAAAATTTCTTGAAACTCCATAATATTTTATTTTAAATGCAATTTGTTTTCCGTAATGGACGCTCAAGTGGCCAGACAGCCAGGCACTGATAAGTTTGAGTGAAATTTGAGACAAAGTTGTGAAATCTTGTTTGACCTTTAAAAAGCTTTAGACACTGTTGATCATACCACCCTACTAAAAAAAACTTAACCACTATTCTTTCAGAGGCACTCCACTTTCAAGGCTTTCACTTTATCTTTCGGGTCGATAGCAGTTTTTTCGGTAAATAATCATTCTTTTGAACTTGGAGGCATAGCCTGTGGTGTTTCTAAAGGTTCTGTACTTGGCCCTTTACTTGTTCTGGTTTATGCCAATGACCTCCGTTATGTATCCAAAATGCTCTCATTTCTTCTTTTTGCTGATACGAATAACTACTATGAGTCTGAAAATATAACCAAGCCTAGTAATGAAGTAAATAAAGAGCTACTGAAATTGTCGCTACTGAAAGAGCTACTGAATCATGGCTTTAGATAAATTAGCTGGCATTAACATCCAAATCTTGATATATTCAACTCAGCTAGAAGAAAAATCCTGATAACTTCCACAAAAGATTTGTTAGAGAACAAGTTATCAGAGCTGGATATGTTAAATGTTTAGGAGTTTTGATAGATGAGCACATCTCTTGGAAATTCCATGTTACTGAACTAACCGAGAAACCTTTACAGATAACTGGTATTTTCATTAACATAAAAAGACCTCCTTCCACTCGACTTTCTGAAACATCTCTACAACTCTTTATTCCTTTTTTGGCTTGCATATGACACATACCATGCAACTCTTTTCTTACTGCAGGGGAAATTACTTAGGTCTGTCGCCATTCAGTTATTCCTCTCCTCCACATTGCCAAGAATGCAGCTACAAGAAAACTTTCACGAAAAGCTTGTTTTTTATAAAGAGCTAACCAGCAACCATGTCCTTCTATTTCACATTTAAATATAATATTGTGTTCTTTTAACTGTGTTGTGTGTGTATTGCAATGTATTGTCTTGTATTGTATTGTTTTGTGTTGAATCGCATTGTGTTGCATTTTGTTTCATTGTTATAAATTGCGTTTGCATTGCATTGCATTTTTATTGTATTGAGAGGCACCTGGTTCCTTTCAATTGGATATTTCCAAGCAAAGTTAATTAGAAATTTTTGCAAATCGGATGTGTAATCAAAGTTTTGTATGATACTTTTATACAAGGCGCTTTCCAACAATTATTGCCTTCTTGTTTTGCCCCCTCGGATTTTATTACCATTAGGGAGCTGTTATCATAATAACAGAAAAGAGCTGGGAGCATTTCGGGAATTTTTGCAAGACAGTTTAGACCTGTCTACTTTAGTAGTCACGGCGTAATTGCGCGGGGGGGGATAACAAAGCCCCCCTTTTTTCCAACAAATACATTTTCTACTGTTATTTGATTACTTTTTAAAACAGGGTATGAGATAAAAAGAGAATAAGCAGTTTACATATAATTGATTAATTTGATCTATTCACTAACTTACTTTACATTTTTTTCATTTTTTGTCTATTATTTGCATGAATTGAGCAGATAACTTTCTATATCATCGCAATGTTTTAATTTTGGATGTGTAAACATGACTTATTAAAAACACTCGAGACAAAGATAATGCACTTTTCTGCTTAGAAGTGAAATTCTTCCAATTGCCACAACAGCTTCTTTCTATTCACATCGATGTTCACTCTGAACCAAAGGTCACCCTTCCTTGAATTGCAGACACTATAAGCAATAACGACAGCAGAAAATAATCAGTGTTTTTCTGAGAAATGAAGAATTGTCTATCCTGAGCGGTATAGTATTTTGTTAAATTTTAGTCTGGGGGATATTTTCTTAGCCATTCTAGAAGGTATGATTTTAAAAAATTCATTTCTGCCTCCGACCCAACCATGGTGGGTCCTCTTACGTCACTATACTTGATTCTTAGCCCATCATGCTCAATTTCTTGTCGCCGTCTCTGTTTCTCCGTTGAATATTTCCCACGACACACACACACATTTACCCCTTAGAAATGTTTCAGGCCATTTCCCTGCTTTTGCTCCCTATCCTACGATAATTTGTGTCCACTCTTTTATTGAAAAGTGGAACTAGTAGATGTTACCTAAAGTCCTAATGAGCATTCAGCACAGCTCTAGTGAATGCAGAAGCATGACATAATCGGACAAATTTTTCAATCATGCCAAATACTTAATCTTTGTCTTCAATGACAAAAGTGAAAATTTGTCTATCTCGTTTTTGCCTTTGAGCTTAAGTAATGAGCATCAATGTTGAGTTTCGATTTTTTTATCGTGACGAAAAATTTCTAGCACCATGTCTTTCAAGTTCACCTGTTCTCGTTGTAATTTCGAGCTCTTCTGAAGTTATGACACTTTTTAGCTGTTTTTTAAATACACCTGAGAATTTTTTTACGAAAATGTTTCAAAAAATTGTGACTAATGGAACATTTGGGAGATTTGAGGCGTTTTAGGATCGCTTTAAAATTTTCAGGGATCTTCGGGTTCTAAAGGATTTCTGTAGATTTTCGGGTGTACAGAATTTTTAAAAAGAAATGCCCCTCGTTATAGGCCTGATTCATTTTTGAAAATCTAGGATGATTTTTCCTTTTTTGGAGAATAAAAACACCACAAATTTCGAATTTTCGCTATCTTGTTTTTTTCGCTATGTCGTTTTCTGTCGAATACCGCGGGACGATTCACTCTTGATGCAAATAGCGTACGAGATTGTTTCCAAAACAAAAGGATTTATGGGGATTTTCAGATAAAGCAATAGGATTTTCATAAAAGGTGTACGAGATTTTCTTAGAGTGATATGCCCCTCATCGAATACAAGCAGTGACCATTAGCACCATATTGTGATGTCGAAATGGAGGGAATCCCACTCCATAATTTCCGCATGTGCTTGATAAAAATAGGCACATATTGCCTTGCATCTCACAACGGACCTCTATCAGCCTGATTCGCGGGTTTGGTCTGTGTAATCACTGTTTGCCTGTTCAATGGTTCTTATTCAACCCAGCTGGTGTCATCTTTATTTTCGTTCTGCGTCAACGTTATAGGTTCAAGTGGCCTGGGTCTGGGTGATAATTTACCAGCAACAAATATGGCGGCCGACACCACGATCTTCCTTGTAACATTCTTCCTTGGCTGTTTCTGTTTCCATGGAATTGATGCAAGTCTTTATTCAAAAGATGATCCAATGGAAATATTTGATAACTCAACGATAAAAAGTCACATATACAACAGTAATTATGTTTGGATTGTCGAGTTTTATTCAAGTTGGTGCGGGCATTGTCATGCGTTTGCTCCTACCTGGAAAAGGTTCTCCCGACAAATTCAGTGTATGTATACAGTGACAAACCTTCCTCTTAAAACTTTTAGACCCTTTCCATGCCAAATCCTCGTATAGTTTTAAAGCTAAGCTGCGACGCTAAGCTAAACCAGTTGTGATTTTTTACACTCGGGCCAGATGTTTTCTCGGCTCGGCAGGCTTAATCGAAAACCAATAATGAGATTTTGTTAGATTTAGAATGCCAAATGCTTTATTATGATCCAAAGTAAAAAACATGATAATGTTAAGGTTAAGTTGTGAAAAAATCCCTGCCATCGGTTTTCTATCATTGTACGTATAAGCATAAATGGATGGTACTTTTAATTAGGGAGCAAACATTTCCATTCCGATAGAGTCCCAGTAAATTTAATTTGTTTGTACCAAACCTGCAAATCTGGTCTTCGTGTGTTGGTCTTGTAAAATCAACCTTATTGAACTTTATGATGACCCTGACACTAAATTGTAAATGCAAGAAGACTTGTAATTAAAGGCCTTTCATGTATATCAAAGTTGGAAATTACAAAATATATTAAAGAAGCATAAGTATTTGAGAGTACCACAGACCATTGTGAATTATTTCAATCAAGAGTTGATGTTGCTTTTCAAATTCATGTGCTTGGCATATTTGCTAGTGTATCAGTAGGAGGCTTTTATGGAAATTACAATAGAAAATATCAACAATTCGGAATAAGGCTTTTCTATCAATCATCATTACAAAATTCACTACAATCTTATTTCTTCTCCTTTCTTCAGCTGCTCTTACATAATAAAACTCTTTCTGATCTAATAGACCTTTTCCCTCATTAGGTCATGGCACAGTGCCTTCTGGTACTTGTAGTTAAACCTGCGACCATTTGTTCATGGCTTCTATGGCAATCCGATGAAGCTCTGTTTTTATTCAATGTTCTTTGCTCAAATAATCAAACAAATGATAGAAAATAAAGCAGAATGTACCAAGCAACACATCCCTAGGTTTTGGCAAAGCTTTTGCCTGGAAACTAACGCGGCAGGAAATCATTCCCATTGCAATTTGACAGTGAGCAAGGATATGATAATGCCTAGGCCTAACAAACAGGAAAAGTGAAAATATGGGACCAATGGGAAAATGCTTCTAGTATGATGTCTGAAGGGGCTTTAAGATATCAGTTACAGTTTTGCCATCTTTGCCAAATGTGGAAAATAGTCCAAATTGGGTGCAACCAAGTACCCTTTTTTCTGTTTAATAGGAACGCAAACAATCCAGAAATCAAGATCCTGATTACCCATGATGGACTGTTTTATCAAAAGCGCATATAATAGCAGAGGTTGTTTGATCGCAGTAGAAAACACAAACAAATGTTCACAGGTTTAACTACAACTACCAGAATGCATTGCACCATGACATAATAAAGGGAAGGTCTATTATTGATATTCCATTAATTTAAATAGATCCCCTTTGCCAAAATGTGGTCTGATCATTATCTTATGGCCAAAAAAATTGATGATATCAACACAGACCAATCCATGATGTCATACAATTTTATAAAATTTGTTTTAAGAAACGTGGAGCCTTATCAACATTTTCTTCTGTCATTTTTAACATTGTTCTGACCATGAGTGAGCCATGGTTTAACAATTGTTCTGCCTTTTACTAGGGCTCGAAAAAGGAAATTTTTAACAAGTTTTTTACAATGTAAGCACTTAACAGGTCCACAAAACTGTTAAACAGTTAACAGGTGCTTTCAAACTAGTTTCAAGGATTCAGAAAACCATGATAAAGACATAATAGGCTTCCTGTCATTAATGATAAGCAGGTAATAAAGGATAGGTGGTACCATATTTTTACTACATCAATTATCATATTTAGCTAAAAAACCAGTTTCCAGTAACATTTGCTTGCAAAAATTGTTCTATTACAGGAACAATGATAATAAATGCTGCTCCTCATATCTGATCTATATACTTTTATTTTCATGAGTATACTAATAAATTAAGCCTATCATTTTGACTACAGTTTTATTTTTATCAATGTGTATTATGTTTCAGAAATTTCCCTTTCTTTCTTTTCCCAACTTGTTTCAATAATATCAACACTAGAATGGATCAAAGAAAGCCTCAAAATATTGCCTCAGATTTTCCTTTGATCTAAATTTATTTATATTTATTTTCTGATCATCCCTTAAAATGCCATGTTTCTACTATTCATGCCATTGTGACAGCCTTGCTATACTGTTCTGCCTTTTGTAACATTTTGTTCCCCACTTTCAAATATGTTGAGCCACCTCTGCCATACCCTTAAAGTATTCATGATTTCAGTATAAAAGTAGGAAAACAATTTTTTCTCTGTTTTGCGTAAGAAATGTTTTAATTTTTTTTGTTAATATTTACACCTGTTTCCAGTCTTCCTTATGTTGTTCTTGGAAGAAATGAAATGAATAAAAACAAGGTAACATAAATGTGCACCATAATTTGAATTTATAATACAAAGCAGATTTAATCCCAAAGTGCTATATTAAAGCTGAGAGATTAATATTTCATTTTTATTGTAGCCTGGGATCATGTTGTTAGAGCTGGTGTCATTGACTGTGCTGAAGATAAAAACCTGGATACCTGTAGATCATATGAAATCCAGTCATTTCCAACAGTTAAAGTAGGCATTTTTTGAATTTTTGTCAAGAAATCTTATTTGTTTCCATTTTACTAAAAATTAGTCAAGGAATTATATTTATGATATTCAAAAACTTAAACTTGCATACTTTGTGAACTTTTGGGCCTTGCCTGTTTAAGGGCACATCCACTCTGTTGAAATTAAATCTGTTAAATTAATGACTTCATGAAAATAATGTATTAATATCAGTTGTTCTAAATTTTTGTTTGTTGTTTAGTATATTATTGTTGCAATTTGTGTTATATTTGTCATATTTGCCTGTGTTGTAGCTTTTATTTGTAATTGATAAAGTGGTTTGGCCCTAAAGATACTCCTCTGATGACAAATACTTCTAAAATATGAGTAATTATTAGTACCTATTTCGCTTGTAATACTTCTTCTTAATGAATGAAAGATAATACAATGCAATCCTGTCTGCCAGGTTGTAGGATATGAAAATATTATTTAGAGCATGTAATCCACTTGGTTACACATAGTTTCTCAGTTTCCTGTATTGGATGGAATATCTTAAGAAAAAAATGAAACAGCAGTAGTAAATCAAAAATAGAAAAATTAAAACAATAAACTATAACCATCATTCCCAGCATTCAAAAGGTTGCAAATATGCCTTCCATATTTTAATAACATTTTAAAAATATTTTGCTAGCTTTTTGGTGCCAACTTGAAGAACAAGTCTGATGTTGGAATTAATTTCAAAGGTAACGTATTGGATTTTTAAAGACATGCTTTAATAATTTTCTTTGCCGTTTTTTGTGCTATTATGGCCAATATTCGTTTTGGAATGGCCATTATGCAGCATTATATTTGTGCTGTAGTTTTAGATCTTAGATACACTTACTTTTTAAGAAAATAAGTCATTTGATGACTAATAATATAATATAATATATAATAAAATAGGCTTTTATTCAGTTACACATGTAATCAACATCTTAAAGTGTCTATCGATATTTGAAACACTTGATCCTTCACACCTTTTTATTTTCAATTACCTAAAATTTTGGTTAAACAGGACATTTGTTGGTATTGGTATTTAAACAAATGGTATTGTTGAAGAAACAAGAGGAAAGAAGAAATCCTTAGAGATTGAGCTGCTTGAATTAGCGGTATTATGGGAAGGAGGGGTGTAGAAAAGGATGTGAAGTCTGCTACAGAAACAATAGATGCAAAACATGATCTAAAAAGATAAACTGGAAATTCCCCCTGAAGATTTTTAGCAAAAAGCTGCTGAAATAGAAACGAATCAACTCGTGTTAACCGCCTTCATCTATGTATTTGTTTACTTGTGAATGCCTTTATGCCTTGGTGTATTGTTTCATGTATTTGCTCTAAATGGCCTTGTTATAGATTTCTCTCAATCATGTTTTTGCTTTTAAGGACAAAAAACGGTACGAAAAATTCGACACTGGTTGGTAGAATTCGTGGAAAAGCAAGACACATTCAATGATGTCTTAGATTTCTCACCAGCCGAGTAAGTTTTGTTTGAAGACCAATAAGAAGCAATTCATCTATTTGGATCCCTATCTCGTCCTTTGTCACATGGTAATCAATTTGTAAATGAGAAACAATATTCGCCTTGACGAGAGTTGTCTTCTCAGCTACTTTGAACATTGTCAATTGAAACAGTAAAATAAAGCTCAAGTGTATAGAATGGAGATCCTCCCAAACTGCATTAGAATTAAATGAATAAGCGAGGGTAAACAAAGAATATCCTTAAAGCAAAACGAGCGTAAAAGATCGTGACCCCTTGTTAAATTCGTACTGATTTCTCCCGTTTCAGGTATAGCCGAATTTGATAAAGATAAATTTATGTTATCAAAATTTATCGGTCCTTCTTCACACAATTTTGTTACGATCCGCCTTTTATGTTCTGCTTCAGTCTTCATGTCATCGAAAGTTTTACATCAAAACGATCAGAAACGAAGAAACCAAATGCGAAGCTTCTTGTTCTAATTTTTGAAGAGAAGGACTCCTTCATCGGAAGAGAGGTATGTTTTTATCATGTAGTGGCATAACTTAATCAAGCACTGCAAAGCACCTTAAAATGTGAAGAAGGGGTTTATTTTTCTGGGATTATGTGAACTTAAGATATTTTTTGTTTCTACAAGTAAGTGTTTTATAGTCCATAAACCTAGTTTAGAATTGGATTTTGAAAAAAATCTAGAGCCGTTAATGGTATGTATTTTGTAGATTGATGTAAGGTGCGAGATTATTATTGACAGCCTGAGAAAATCAAAATTAGCAGTTAATGCAGTTAAATCGAATTTTAGTTCTGAAAAGTAAGCCCCTTTTTATCCAGTTACTCAAGCAGTAAAAACTTTTTCACTGCTCGCAATGAACGCAGCTTTTAACAATTTGCAAGTCATAGCAATTTTAATCAGGTTCTGATAGGCTAACCAAAAATCAATTAAATGCACCCTCTTTCCCATTTCTTCTTTTTTATTCTCTTGATCATATCTTTTATCAAATTTCTTCTTGGTCAGAGCTTTGTTATTTTCTGATTACCAACCAGCGTTGCATGGTCAGTTTTTAGATTGGGATTGCCAGTTTCGATTTGATTACAGTTTTTGTGTTTTTGCAGCTTATTCTCGAGACAACCAATTGCAAAAAGCTGAAAGTAAAACGCGTTTTGGAGACACAGGTTTGTTATGGTGTATATTAGAAACGTTTATTTACATAGGCCGGAAAAAATTGAGTGTAAAAATATTCGCAAAATGATTGTAGGTACTGGGCCAGAAAACTAGCAGTATCGTTTTTAACAAACTTCTATACTGGTCAAGGGAAGCAGGGAAAAGAGAGGAGAACTGGTTATCGAATCAAGTTAACTGATTATTTAAAGATGCCTTCTATAAATCAGATTATAGATTGTTTATGCTGGTCGGCTGCAAATTATGTAATATGCCAGAAGAAAAGTGCTTGATGGATCCTCTGCTTTATTAACCGAATCTTGAGATAAAGAAATAAAAGAACTTTATGTCGGGGAGAAATATTCATTTTACTTTACTTTTTTCCGATAAATATGTTTGTACGGCAAGCCATCCATCTTGGCCAACGTCATCCATCGTTTTTTCCTTGTTGATCTGCAATGTTCCTTCCTACTGTTGAAAGGATGTCACTTTAATCTACATTGGATTTTCTTTTAAGAGGATTGTTTTTGTAGACTGATTTGGCTGAGAAATTCAATGTGGAGGAGTATCCATCAATGATTATTGTTGATCAGAAAGGGTCGTTCAAAGAAGTCAGCGGGTATTGTATCTGGTTTAATTTTCTCTGATTTCTTCGTATACATTCTTATTTTGCAGATATATTTATAACAAGAATCTAACAGCAGGTTAAAATGAAAATGATATGCTGTTATGCAAAGAAAATGATTATTTGCTTGTAGAATACTACAAAGTCTGACGTTGATACATTTTGAAATGAATGCATGCTAACATTTTGTTTAATAGCGAGCAATATTATGATTCTAGGCAGCATTTTTATGATCATGAATAAGCATGCATCCATGACATACCCTAGATCGAGACGGGCGCACTAAACGTTATCTGACAAAGCAAAAAAAAATTAAAATCTTTTCCTAATTTAATTTTATCCTTAATTGCTTACCTACATTTGTATTCTTTTATGGCAGTAAAAGAACATTAGAACCTACAAAATAAAGAAATAAACCTAAGTGTATTTGGTTTTGCAAATTTTAGAGAGAACAAGACGAGGAAAGGTTATTTGGCTGCCTTGAATAGAATTGAGCCGTTATCTCAAGATCTCTCTCAGACCATAAAGAAACCCAAGAAGACGAAAGGCCTAGCTGCGAATTCCGGTGGTGACAATTAGTAAGGCATTTATTTGAGTGATATGTAAATTTTTTTCGATAATCTCTTGGCTTTTGTGCCATTTGAATGTCATTAAAAATAGAGAGGATAGACTTTATTTTATGCTAAAAGTCTTTTTGGTCTCACATTAGGAAAATTCAAAGCACTTAGACGTTTTTGGAAAATAGTGGCCTACGTTCCTTTCAATTATATGTGAACTTCTGAATTGTTTTAATTCAAGTTTGAGAATTTTATTGTTATGCACAGGCCTTTTGAAGACTTTCTACTCACAATTAATTTACCTGGGTAGTTTCTAGTAACGTGTATTTCTTTGTTACAGTACGACCGATGTGTTTATGACTGACCTTGTTAGTAGCATAAGCTTTTCATTGCGAAGAGAAGTGCCAAAAATTAGAGTCATCAAAGGCGAAGCCCTGAATGCCTTGAAGAACTGGGTGAATCTCTTAATGCAGGTATGCTAAGCATAGGGCTCAAATCTTGATTGGCTGAGAGCTTGCGCTAAATCACGTGGCCTCTCGCCACCTAACCAATCACAGCCCCGGAAAGTGTGAACAAATTGGTTCGAAAAAACTTTCCTAGAAGTCCACGCCAGGTGCGCAGGTAGTTTGTACACTGGCAATTCAAGTATTGCGCCATCCGCTGCAAATTGGCAGTTAAGCCGCCAGAACTTTTTGACTAAGTAAAATTAAAATAGCTGTGGCAATTCATGCCAAAAAATTTAAAATGAAAGTAGAAGATAATTGAAAATATATCTAGGCATGTAATAAAGATGCAGATGAAAAATCATTCTTGATTCTTCTGATTTCGAAGCAATATTGACCATTTTGTAGAGATGCGTATTTTGTGTGTGGAAGAGTTCACTCTTGAGTGTTCGTGCTAAATTGTATTTATTCCTTTACCGTGGAAATATATAAGATGGGTATCCTTTCAGCGGTGCTAATCTTCAAGGGGCCCTATCGAAATACTAAGTTTTCGGACGTGAATGTTGACGCTTTGGTTTTATGCACATATCTTGTTCATTATTGAATGTTGTGGATTTCTTCTGATTCGTAATTTTTTTTAATATTTCTAGCCTTTTTATATTTTTGATACAATTCCCACATATTATTACAAATGTTTCGGCATGTCAGACAAAGATTATCAGAGAAGTCCTGTTTTTATTAAGCCAGTGCTCTGTTTTCGTTGCTATTTTTAGCATATTGTTGATCGTACGTTGTATTAAGTGATGTGACTAGATAGCAAACCGTGCTCTTAAATTCATTATAACAACATCTACTGTATTGTGTTCTCTTCTTTTCTGTCAAGCAGTTAAAGTTTGCTTAATTACCCTTTAAAAATCCATTTTGCAGTGCACCCCCGCAGAGGCATTTCTGTCGAGGTACTTGGCTGGACTTGACAAATGGCTCAAGCGTCCAGCTCACCAGAGCTCGGTGACTTCGGGTGAATGGCTGCAATATATGGATGAGCAACAGGTGAGAGAAGCAAAAATGCTTCAAGTCCGTTTCCATGCCTTGCCGGGAAGTTTTTTGTCTGCAGGGAGAGCAAAGATCCGACTTGCAACGAAACTGTTTTTTCTTTCTTATAATTATTTTATTTGGTATCCCAAACTTTTGGCTTTCGGGATTGATGTCTTTTTAATGCTGTCTTTATTATAAATTTACATCTAGATTTTTATTCTGTACTATGCAGTATTTTTATTTAAATATGAAACTTGGATTTTGGACGTAAATGTAAATGACATCAAACTAAGGCGAGATTTTTCAATTTGACTTGCTAATTATTGTATTTCTTTCATATGCTAATCCGATTTTTGTTGATATTCTGTGATTTCGATCAAAGCTGCGTTTCACATACATATTTATCTCCTGTGTATTATTGGAAGAAGTTGAATAGAAGAATATATAATTTTTTGCAGAAATTCGACTCTTATTTGCCAGTTGAAGTAGAATGGCGTGGTTGCCAAGGTAGCAAACCTCATTATCGTGGGTTCCCGTGCTCACTTTGGGTCTTATTTCACACAATGACTGTGCATTGCGGCACCAAGCCAAAGCCTGATTTGACTGGGCTTGAAATTCTCCGAAGAATCCGTGGTTTCATTGACTACTTCTTCGGATGCAGATACTGCAGAAACCATTTCGTTGCCATGGCATCAAATCTTGATAACGAGGTTTGTATCGTTGCTCTTCCCTTAAAACACCTTAAAGCAAGATGAAATTTGTAGCAACGTATTGTATATAGTCGCAACCACCATGCTTTGCGACTTCATTTCAAGAAACCGGCTTTATCTCTTACTGCATGAAAATACAAAACTCAGTGAATTTCTCAAGGTAGCTGCTGCTAAGTATTCCGGTTGCGCAAGAACCTTTAAGGTGTCATACAATTCTCCTCTGGTAGAAGCCAGGCTTTAGACAAACTTGATCTCCATTCCTATTCGAAGCCTGAAAAGTGTTACTAACAATATTTCTTAACAAGCATTCGTAGTATTTAATGAAGCCAAATCCATGTTGCAGGCGATTTAAGGCTTTGCTTTTGGTCCTATAAAAATAAACAATTCCCGGTATCTTTTTAAAATTTTGCAATAATCGATCTTATTGACTGGTTTTGTTTTCCTGAATTTTGACAGTACTTCTAATGTCTTATCTAACAAACGAGCTTCAGAATTATATTCTTACAGTTGTGATGTCAACTTGAATTAATTGAATGGCAGCTGACATTTGAATTTTTCTTGAGAATGATAATAGTTAGATGCTAAGGAAAATTTGAAAAGGGAGTATTGACTGGAAGATTTCTTTTAAATTATTTGCAATTTTATACATGAATCATCTAAGAAATGTAGAAAATGAAATTGAAAAAATCTGAATTGGAAATAGTCAAGTACCATTTTTGTTGAAATTATGTGTTATTTTGGAAGCCTTGATGATTTTGTGTTTTTCAAAAAAAATGTTTCGCGTTTTGAAGGTAAAATCAAACGATGATGCTATTTTGTGGCTTTGGGAGCGGCACAATAGAGTGAATGCACGTCTGGCTAGTGACCTTAGTTCGGACCCACAGCATCCAAAAATCCAGTTCCCATGGGAGGAAATTTGCAAAGAATGCCGGTCTGGGGCCCGAAAGAACAATACCATTGTCACATCCCCAGGATATGGTATTAGTGACATGAAGTGGAACAGACGTATGATGTTAGAATTCTTAAAAAAACATTATGGACCAGATAACATACGGCTCAAAGACAAAAACCCATTTGCGGATGGAGAAAACGAAGAATCAGACACTGTAAGGAAATCTTCATTTTACTTTATATTGTCGAAAACAGGATTGGACTCTATAGATACAAGTCTCTGCGTCATAATTTATTGCTCGACCATAATTGTATGCCTAGGACTCTATTTCTATTTAATCAGTACCCGTAGAAAAAAGGAAATGCGACATATTGTTTAGAATTGAATGCATTTCATTATTTAAATAGGGGCATGATAGTACGATGAAGTTGAGGAAAGTTTATACGAGAAATTTCACGATATTACTATCTTTAGACAAGTGGCTGGGAAACCTGAAATTTCATGCTTCCGTGACTCGGATTTGCATTTTTTGATAGACTGGATAAGAACTTCTCACCTTAGCATCTCCCATCGTTATTATTATTATTCTGACGTTTTATTCTCTGAAGCTATTATGCTCTGAAAAGCTTTAGTAGCATTTCTGATAATTTTTGCTTCTATCAAAGCAATTTTCAAAATTTATACGACCAAAATTGACTTTTTTTCGCTTGACTTGATATGTTATTATTTTGGTGAGAAGAATGATCGTGAAGTGATTGAATTTTTTTGGACTGTCAGAAAAGAAATTGTTCAAGATCAATTTCATTTTTGCTACTGTCAGCCCCCCCCCTCCCTGTGTTTCTCTTAAACCGCTAGATTAACATGTGTATTCAAATTAGAAATTTAAATAAAGATCGTTTCCAAAGAACATATTTATTTTGCATTAGTTTTTTAGGAATTCAAGTTGATAGATATTTCCGAAACTGAATTACTTTTTTACCGTTATTACGCAAACAGAGGTACTATCGTAATTTTTCGTATGTAGATGAACTTATAGGTGAGCAGAAGAATTCAGTTGTAAATAATTCTCTCATACTGTTCCATTGTTGAAACTGCTTGTTGTAAGTTGCTCAATATATTCAAGAAGCTGAGAGATAAGAAATGGGCTTACATCTTTATAGCTGTCAAAGTATTCGGCTGTTTTGTGCAACATTTCACATCTTTTATGTATATATTAGATTTTGCAGAATACAGGGTCACACTGGTATTCTGCCACAGTGAGATCTAGTGTTTATAAACTGAACTTATAGTACATTTTCGAGTACTAAAGCTTTTCGCCTGTCACTCTTCAGAGTATAAAATTTCAGAACATTGATCGAAAACTCTACGCTAGGAAATATACACCCAGTTGTGGATCGAATTAGGCCAGTGAAGAGTGTGAGACAAAGAGCTTCTTGAAAGCCACCTCTAAAAATTAAATCTGTTTATCATTTCTGTTTTAATGGATACTTTATCCTTTCTGGGTGGGTCACGCATTTCTGGAGGATTTGATAACGTTAATTTGCTAAAAATACAAAACTTCGCCTCTTCCTTTGTACTTTAATTTCTTTGCGTCAGTAATTTCTCGAGATACCTTTAATAAAATCAGCTGCCACTTCTCTCTCTGCAGGAATTCGTAAGATTTGCCTGTCCTGAACTCCCCGAAGGCGAACATCCTGGACGGGAAGACAGTAGCTCTAATAACAATGACGTCATTGACAGATCACATGAAGCTAACCCCGGCTTAAGTGCCGTAGGCGAAAAAGACGTTAGCGGTTGACATGACAGAACAGCTACATGCACGCAAGACAACACATTCTTACTACAACATTAGTAGAATCTCACGGATTTAGATCGTACACATATTGAACTCAAGTGAACTATGACACCAACTGAATACTTTCACACCTTTGAACTATGACACCATTTTATTCCAACTTAGCTAAACGCCGGAAATCAAAAGTTTAAAAAAACGAAATGAGACATTTCGCCAAAATTTTGATCACCAAAATAAAGCCAAAATACTGTGCAAGTGTCAAAATATTTGAAGATAAGAATATCATACTTACAGATATACATAATGCATATCAAAAGTTGAAATGAATTGCTGATAGATCAAATTCGTAAATTCTAATATTCATTATCGAATATTGAAGCAGGCTCACATTACCAATCTGTTACCAAATTCTCCCTAATGGAGTTGCATTTCCGAGAAAGTGATTGCTTATTAGAAATGTATCATTTCTTAAAAAGCATTTATAGATTAGTCTTCGTAGCTCTGCTATTAGTCCCCTTCTGCTTGCGATATCTGAAGTTAAAAATGTAAGATTTTTAAGCAAAATAAAGAAGGGCTATTTGTACAAATGAAACATTAAATTTTGTGCTCTTTGGTTTGTTCATATCGGTCCCATGAACTACCCGAAAGCCACCCGGTTTTTTCCAAAGGTTTTTACTCTGAAGTAAGGTCTGTCGTCATTTTGTGAGCGTAGTCATGTCGTGTTCGACACAGTAGCTCTCTTAAAAAATCACGTCAGACAGATGATAGAATGTAGAGGATTTTCAATCAGTTGAAATCTTATATAAAGTCCTCAAAATATTATTTTGAAAATAGCGTGGAAAGCGGCAACAGGTCATGATGAAGAGCTTTTTAGAGCCAACCCTCTTCAGAGTGTCAAAGCTGGAAAATGACCGAGGATAAGCTAAGTGTATATTAAGGTACGGATCCAAAGTAACAACAGAAGCAGTATGGCGCGTTTAATAGGTTTCTTGTTTTTAACCAATCAGCATCACAATCGCTAACTCCTCACTTGGTTGGAGAGCCCAAGAGAAGTCTATTCGTGGCCTACATAACTTCGATTTTCATAATTTGATTGGGGGACTCCTGCTTCCTTCAAGCAATCTTAAGAAGTCATTCTCACTCACTGCATTCAACTAACTACAGTTAATAAGGTGGCACCTTCTAAGCCTTTTTCAATCTCCAACGCTTTAAGCAGCCTTTCCACTAACCGGGGTTAAAACAAAAACGGGTTAAAATGAATCCGTTTTCAAAATGAGCCAATGGAACGTTTTCAAAATAAGCAACAATTTGCTTTAAGCTCGTTTCAATCCCTTCTGGACCGTTTCCACTACGCCGGGTTAAATGTATTCGGGCTTGGTAGAGCAGATTTAGATAATCCAGTGATATACGGAGTGCCTAACCACACTGGTATACGGAGTACGTTAAGACCGTATTGAGATACGATTGTTTTAATCTGAGAACCACGTTGCAACTGTCACAATGAGAGCTGGACGAACAAACTGGGCGGATGTCAGGAAAGGAACAACAACAAAGTAACAATAATGAAAGATTATTGGCCTGCGTATTGGAAATACGACGAGTTTGTAACAAACGGATTATTATACAAACGCAAAAATCTCTACTAGATACTAGTTATGAAAACATTATATATTGAAGACACATGTGGAAATGGTAGAGGGGGTAGTTCAAAGTGAAGGTAGAGCATACATTCTTTGAAAAGCAGATGGAAAATTTATCCACTATCTGAGCTAGTAAAAAGACGCAATTACAACTTCTCTTGCAAAGGGATCTAACTGAGAATATGAAATCTGAGTCTATTGTTTGGAGTAAAACAGATCTTGATAACTTCAGTCGTGCAAAAAAACGCTTACGTTATCATTGTTGATCCTACCAAGACGATCAGTTAGTAGAGGCCAAAAATGGTGAGCAAAAACTTCTAACAAAGGTGTTCACCTGAATGCAATAAAATAAGCGTCTACAGGAGGCACAAACTACGTCATTGATCTGCAGTCATAGATAGAAAACGTTTCGTATTCATAACCCAGTTCATATGTCTCTAGTTTCATCGCAGATGACAGCATAATCAAAAACCAAGCCATCGCATAGCATCGTCTACCTTTGCTTTTAAGCTCAAACACCTTAGGTTTAGCATTATGTTCAGGTATCGTGAATGTATGAGAAGAGTCGTCAGGTATCTGACTTCCATATTTTGATTGTTTTGTCGTTTTCAAGAGCCCCTGACGCGATGATGTTCTCAGAGGGGTGACATGCACTGCAAAGGACAACATCTGAAAAAAGAAAGAACGATATTTAGCTTAGTTGACTGCTTGTTCATTAGTTGAATAGCGAAGTAGGAGGCATGGAACAAGACGAAAGACTAACAGTAAGCGCTCACTGCTTGTGTAGTTTGAATAGTATAAATAACATGCATCAATAACTTAATGAGATGAGATAATGCCTGGAGAAAATACTTTATCAAGCAAGCAAGATGAACAATGTACCTTCATGACCTTCCAACTTCTGCACAACTTCTTTTGTCTGAAGATTCCATATGTAGACCATATTGTCCTCAGAACCGGACACAATCCACTGAAGATATAAAACAATGTAGAAATATCGATACTAAAATACATGGTAAACCATAATTCACTTTTCTAAAGTCTGAAGATTAATTGCATATCAAGCTATAAATAGTGCAGTGGGACTACGATTTTACCCGGACAAAAATAAGATAGAGCTAAATTTGGCACATAGGTTCCATACTATGCTGGGAAGAACCAGAAAAAGAGCCCCATCGATTGGACATTGGGAATTCCTAATTTGGGCAAATCCCCTAATGGCGCACTGATCCGCAGGGGTTCAAATTTTGATGTAGCTAAAACCACATAGTGTGTACATCTTTGAAAGATAATTTCACGCTGAACAACTTTTATTTAACAGACAGACCCTTAGAATGTGCAAATAAGTGGTGATTAGCAAAAATCACAGTGGGAAGAGTTATTAATATAGCATATTATAAAGAAAAAAAATACTGGCTGTGGAAAGGAAATCAAAATTTTGAATTCCCCCAAAGATTGGATGGTATTGTTGGAGAGTATTAAGTCACGACATCACACTTTTAGTACATATGTTCTTGCTGACGTTAAAAAAGTCTATATTCATATAAAACTAAATTGTGAAAATTCAGAAATAAAGATCTCAAACCATTATTCAACTTTTAAAATTTGATTCTCTAAGAGGCTGTGCTCGACAGTTGAAGAAAAAAGTTGTGCAATATATACACAATAGGATTCTTCCGACTTTCGCTGACTTATAAGTTTTGCTGATAGGTGTCTTGTCACACAATAATTAAGTATATAATTGCTAGTGTTACAAAGTTTTAAAAAATGCAACTGTCAGATCAAAGTGTGGCTTTACCTTTCCTCCAGTAACTGAGAAATTCGCAAATATACAGTACTTCTCATTTTTATGACCCGTGTACGTTTTCAAACACTGAAAGACAAAAAAAATGACAATAAACTTACTCCTTGTTTAGAGACAAACGCGAACATCAGTACAGTCAATAAATTGATACAACAATGAAGACAAAAGCATTTCTGATAGTTTTGACGACAAAACAGCAAAGCGCATGAACAGATATAAAAATTGTATATAAACCTTAGGAAAATTCTGCCATTGTAGGACAACATCACTACAATCCATCTATTTGTGATTATCAATTTAGTACTTATCAACATCGCCACATTTTCATTTTGTAAATCATGTAGGTATTTAAAAATCCTAGCTATTGAGTTCAGTTTCTTCATTACAAAGTTAGTGTGTTTGAAGTTATCTATATGGACACAAGATTCAGCAATATTTATGACATTTCAGAATGCAAAACATTCAACCCAAAGGCGAGCTAAACAAGTACCTTTCCTTTGCTGTAATCCCATAGCTTCAGTGTGCTGAAAAGGACAAAAGCTGGTTTTAGCAAAAAAGAATCAAAGTAAGATTTTTTTAAAAAAAAAATAAATAAGTGAAGAAAGTACAATAGAAAAATTAAAAAAGTAAGAAAATCTGACATACTTATCTAATGTAGCAGCCAAAATATATTTTCCATTCGGTGAAAATCTAACGAAAGATACAGGTGGGTTTTCGTCATCTAAAAGATGAAAATTATTATTTTAATAACTGGCTTCTTTTCGGCATGAACACAAAACGCGACCACCAAGAAAAATGTAACATGTAGCCTGACAGCACGGTTTTATTTCGAGAGATATTTCACAATTCGCTGAAATCAAAAAAATTTCGTTTTCATTTTTCAACCAAATCAAAAACCTAAAAGAAAATTTCCGAAGAAACGCAAAGGGATTTTTTAACTTAGGGTTTCAGGCAGTTGCAGGCACCTGGGGGGCAAGGGAGGGGGGCGACCGCCCCTCCAATACTTTAGAGGACAATGGTCTTATGTTCAAAAACAGTGGGAAATGTGACGTCATCTTATTAAAAGGATAGGCATGCCCACACAATATTTGACCAAGTGTCCGCCCCAGGTTTCAGGTTTGGCAATAAACAACTGAAGGCTGAGTGGGGATGTCCTTTGCAAAATCAAAACCGAAATCTAACAATCGAAAAAGTTCTTATAACAAAAAACTGACCATATTTGCCAAAGTTTAATACCTTCTAGCTGTGAGTTTTCAATGATAAATCTGTTATGTTTACACAGTACTTCAATAATTCAAGGAATTATTTGTCTTCCTTGGAACCGATTAAACGAGGGTTCAATTTTCTGCCATATGAAACTACTACATTGAATTGTTTTTTTAAAATAGGCCACAGAGCACTTATTTTGAAATTTGATTCGAGTTTGCATTATTAAGTAATCGGCAATTTTGCGGCTGTTTCATCCATCGCTATACTAACTAAGGTAACAATTCGATCTTACCAAAAGGCCCAAAATGATACAAATAATAGAATAATTGTCAGAATAAATTAATGTGAATATATCTAGGCACTAGCCAAAAGTATTACCCCGTGAATCCTTATTTACCTGGCAACGTCCATTTAAATATTTTGCCCTTTTACTTTGATATCAAATATATTTAGTTTATCGCTTCAGAAAAAGGCAAAATATAATATATAAAACGTATTGCAAAGAAATGGCTACATTTTCTTCCTTGGGCTTAATTTCCTGATTTTACTGACAAATTTCTATTTTGGTACAAAATCTTTCTACTACCTCTAAAAATTGCTACAATTATAGCTCCGACATTGTTTGCAGCCCTTTCGCTAGACAAAAAATGTGACAAAATTACTCCCAGAAACAAACGTCTTATCATCACTTTGTGGCCTCAGTGACATTTAGGAGACATGTATCCTAACAGCAGAGAAATCACAACTGTACACGGGAGAATTGGGGTGAAGGAGGGGGGGGGGGTGCTGCGAAATTTAAGCACATGCATATCACGTCAGCGTAGGATTGTCGTTTCATTTACCTTACAAAACAAAAGATTCGCTAATCAAATAAAATCCTTTTGGAATAAGGTTGAAAAACTCACCAATCAGAGTCTTCAGACACTGGCCTGATGCAGTATCCCAAATTCGGCTAAAAAGGATACAAAACTCAATAAAAAAGCTGCCAAGAACAAACCAGAATAACAAAGTTAACATTCGCCATTCAACAGCAACTAGAATGTTTCATTGTGTAAATTCAAAACCTTTTTTAAGCTCAATAACTTTTCATTAAAAAAAGAAAATATCTGCAAAAAATTATAAACCTGAATAAGGCTTTCCAGCCATGAAAAAACAATTTTCAAAACCTTAACAAGATATAGGATTAGTTTAATTTTTCTTTATTTTTGCCTTAAGGGCTTTAATCAGGCCCAAGCTGCTATCCATTATCTAAGCTAAGAAGGCACTACACCGAATGTAATCACCTTGATGCATGAACCAGATCAAAATGCCACAAGTTAAAGCATGCACAAAAGCTGTCTGATATTGTTTAAAAAACCATTATGAAGAATTGATGTCGCCGCTTAAAATCGATATGTGAGAAACTGGATTTTGGTTCGTTGTGTGAACAGAATATACGGTGCCAGGAGAATTGAGTTTAGGCGTTCAAAGAAGCTGATGTGCAGCCAAGTATAGCTTAATAGCTTCTACGTATAGACGTTTCTCTCTTCTAAAAGAACAAAGAGTCTTAACAACACTACATCTGTTGCTAACTGTTTGAATGTAACCATCACTTGTATAAACATTGTGTAAAAAGGGCAAGGGGAAAACAAAATAAACTTTTTATCGAGTGCATGTTTTCAATAGACTGTGCCCCCAGTTATGGACTGTGCAATATTGACAAATACTCTGTCCAGGCAAAGGGCTGGGTCTAGTTTATGAAAATAATTTATGCAATTAAACCACTGAAATGTTGCATTGAAAATCCTCGAAGAAATATGCACTGTATATGAAACCAAACAGAACAGATAAGATGATGCATGGTGTGTTTAAAGTCTTGCGAGGTTTGAAACGTTGACAATTTCAACTAACTGCATAATTTTGGAGGGCTGCATAAATTACCACCAGATTCCGGTCGAAACTGTGGACAGGATATTAACCAGTATTACATAAATGTGGCAGCATTTGAAGACTGGGGCCTAGGCTAGTTCTCAAAAGATAATCTACAATTTTAAACACCCATTACATTAACATTGACTTGGCTTTGAAAGCACAAGAAATGCAAGTAGCTCTTACATACGTACTTGAAGGTATGCACTTAAGAAATAAAAAGATCCAAGTAAAGAAAATAATATCATAGTAACCTACCACAATCCATCGTAGCTGCTCGACACAATGAGTGCACCATCACGATTAAAATCAACCTGAAAAAGGCTTGCCATTAACAAGATTTTCCATAAACTGAAATTCTTCAAAATACGAACAAGGCAAAAATAAAACACTCATGACTGGAACCACTTTTGGATCGACCTATGCGAGAGGGGATCATCAGAATAAACGTTGCTGTATAGTGTAGTGTTTTAGTATTCCTTTTCTCAAGAAAAACCGCTGATCTTCAAGGTAACATGGGACTGAAAAAGAACATGGGACAGCTTCAAAAACTGGCTTATATTCAAATTTTAACATTTTAGTGTTTGTGTTGATTGATTTTGGAATTCCGCAAACACATGAATCAAAAAGAGGATTAGTCTAGAAAAATTGATGAAAACGCACCCTCGAAATTTTCCCGCTGTTTTCAAATTTTATTAGATCCCAGTTTTACCGCGTGAGTGTATTCGCCATTTTCATCACATAAAATTAGTAATAATTGTCAATTGTCCTTGGACAATCATGATTGGGATTACTTTGGGCTGTTGCTGAAAATTTTTCACTTTTATGATACAAATTTTGATTCCAGAGGACAAAGAAACATTTATTGAGTTCTAAGTTAATATGAAAGCCTTCGTGCCGTTGTGATAATTACATTGGCGATCACCGCCGAATCTAAGGCTGAACAGTGAGTGCATCTTTGACGGGATTTTGAACCATTCCTAGATTTAAGGTAAGTATATAATTGATTTTGTCTAAATGTGAAATGTCTAAAGCGCTTTGGGTGGGGAGAGATAAAAACGTAATTTACCTGGATCTCGACACGAAATTTAGCGATCATTTGCCAATTTTTTTTTTATATTATTCTTTGCGATCGAACAGTGGCGCCAATATATGTTAAATAGCAACGCATAGTGATGAACTGGACAAAAAAAAAGTAGAAATTCGCTTCGTAGAGGCGTGCAATGTTTTTTGTAGACAATGAGGTAAAAACACGCTGAAATGGCGAAATGGGCCTAATTCAAGCTGCGAAGCGATTTTGTTGTGAGAATCCTGTGTGCTGATTGGCTTAGAACATGGTAGCGAACAGAGCTCTCAGCCAATCAAAGATTTGACCGCTATGTTTGCCCTTGATAACCAAAAATAAAAGTAATATTTTCTATAAAATCTAATTTCTCTAAGGTACCTTGTTTTTCTTGGCGATTGCATAGTCTAACTGGAGTAGTTGTTTTGAAAAGTTTATGGAGTTTGTAAGTATCCATGACAATGGCATTTGTTTATCCTATTTCGGAAATGGAATTACAGACATAGAACGCTTTGTCTTTGGCATTTCTTCCATCTACTTATCGTGTCCTCAAGGTCAATTGTTTCAATAGGATATTTTTTTGCATGCCAAAATCGTCATTTCGTATAACTTCTTTTGGTTTATTGATGGTCTCATCAAGGTTTTGATGAGTTTCAGCTTTGAAAAGCTTCTCTCGTTGGATGGTTGCCTCACATTTTGGACTATTCCAGGCACTATTATTGCTTGCACGTCAGAAATAAAGAAAAAGGACCAAAAATAAAAAAAAATTCTACAAAACATATCAGAGAACATGTAGGTTTCTTTTCACAAGATTTTACACAAATCAGTGAGGCCGAAAGATTTCGGCAAAAGCTAGGCAAAACCGAAAATTGTTGAGACAATACCCTTCAGATCAGCTCAAAATGTATTTTTTGCAGCCATTTCTTGCATTCGTTTAAAACATTCTACTATTTTTGGACATACTATTGCTACATTTAATTAATTCCAATCTGAAAATGGAATTCGTAACCTTATGAGGCCCCTACCTCTCGAGGATCCTCAGCAATTTGCCCCCTTGCCCCCCTCTCGCGGCGGGCCTGGATAAGAATCAGATGTTTAGCCGATTTTTGATCGTGGTTTATTGCCAATGACCGTAAACCCCCAAAGCCTCACTTTAACGGCCCAATCATGCGGCGAATAAGCGAAGAAGACACAATGACATATTGAGAAGAAGAAATGAATTTGAAAATGAGGTTTTGAAGGTTACATTGCTCTTTTGTGGAAAGCATAAAAAGATTCTTTCATTCATTATCGAATAGAGGCGCGGAACGACCTTTGTCCAAAACATAAAAACGTTGGATTCGAATTATCTAGAACTCTTCGTGGGCCGCATTTTCACAATCAGTTAAGAATCCTGATACTGATAGCAACATTTCTAAACATTTTAACCTGGCGAATCACACAGAAGATGGCATGTCAGTTCTTGGCCTCTTGTTTGCCCCAACGGATAGTGCAAAGAGAAAGGCACTGGAAAAACGAATCATCTTTAACTTAGAGCTTTATATCCTTCTGGACTTAATAAACAATTTACGTATCTTCAATAACACCCCCTCCCTCCTTTTTTTTGTTTTTTCTTTTCTTTATATTTGCATACATATATATACGTATACATAAATTCTGTATTTGTGTATATGTATGTATATAAATATAATAATTGTTTGCTCTTTCTATATATTTATTTTCATGCTCTTATATCCGTCGTTCTTCTCCATTTGTTGAATCCCATATTCCTTTAACGTTTTTTAGTTCTATCATCGCTTTTCAATTTTACTTGATAACGGGCTATGCTCGAAACGTCGCTATTTGTTTAATCAATTTTTTTCCTGGCACAATCTATTTACATTTATCGTTTTTACAGCATATGGATTTCTGATTCGATTGATAAGAATGATTTGGCTTTTTAGATTCATAACATGAAAATGCTTTTCCTCAAACTACTTACAGCCGACACTGGATCTGAATGTGCTGGTAATGTCTTCAGACATTTTCCCGTTTTAACATCCCAAATGCGGACGCTTTCGTCAAACTGGAAAAAAATTAAAGATCAGCTATAAATTTCATCTCAAGTAAACACGAAAAAGTCTATATCGATTAACTGTATATTTAGATTAACTAGAAGAAATATAAGCCACCACGTCGTCCTATACTGAAACCAGTAACAACCCCTCCCCTCCCTCGAATGGATAGGCTTTATTGATAGAAAATTTCAAAACCAGTAATAATTGTGGCGAAACTACTCTGTGATCCACACACCCCATTTTAAAAAGGTTTTTATCAAAATTTGTCTTTAAATTTCCCATTTCACAATAGAAAATGTGAATTAACTTTCTTACGGAAATCAAACTTCTGTTTCAAACATATTTAAAAACTCTCTTGCTGATATTCAGTACAGCCAATACACTAATTCATCTAACAGTCTCATTTTTAAAAATTCTTCAAATTTTGATGTATGAAATTTTTGACCCTGGATAAAGGGCAAGAATTTTAATCTACTTGGAAGTTTTATGAATTATGTTATTGCTCCCGAAATTGATTTTATGGCGACATGAAGATAAAAACTTTATAATGAGGATTTGAGGGTGATTGGCGACTTAGGGGGTAAAGTTTTCTCCCAGAACGCAGTCAAATCCCTAACAAGTTTTCAAGCTTCATTTCTCCGCAAAATCTAAAATACAAGCACAAACAATATGAAAACTGTGTCTGGTAGAAAAGTATGGCGAAAAAACGAATCTGAGCTCAAAAAAGTCGTACAATTCCCCTGGAAGTCAGCTAGGTGCAAGATGAACTCGTGGTGCTGCTTCTGCTGTAACAGTACCAAATTATGTTTTCGGTCACTGGCTTTTTGGGCCAAGGATTTTAAGAGATCCCGTGTGTTGTATGACAAATTATACTTAATTAACTCGGTACCTTTAATGTGTTTATAAACCATAATTAACTATAAACTATAAACCAAGAATTCTTACTGAGGAGGCTGCCGAAGGGCAGCGAAAATTCTAAGAAAAAATTTTGATCGTGTATGTGTGTTTTTAATTATGGGTTATAAACACATTAAAGGTACTGAGTTACCAAAGTAAAATGTATCAAATTAGCTCTATACTTATAAAAATTCCTCAGAAACGTAGCAACTCACAGATCCGGATACAATGAGATTGGATTGCGGATTAAAATTGCAGCAAAACACGTAGTTGCTATGGCCCTTCAGTGTTTTCATGCAACGACCCTAAAAAGAATTTTGTTTACCATTACAAGGAATGTATAAGAATAGTTTATGAATCGATTTATTTATAAATTTGTAGATTATAAATTGCGGGGAAATTTTTGCTATGAAGTATTTCAAATGCTGTCCACGAATGTTTGATCACAAAAAAAGTTTAGACTTGACATGCGAAAACTTTTGTCTTGTTACTAGACAATAAATAGATTATGATTTAAGGTATTAACTCATCTAGCTACAGTAACCAAAACCAATAGCTAAGATTAGCGGCAAGACCTACACTAGTGAGGTCCCAGATTTTGAGGGTTTTGTCATCGGATGCTGAGACAAGCAGTTTTGAGTCTGACGACCATGAAACATCAGAGATACCCTGAAAAAAGAAATTCAGGAAAATTGAATCAATCACTCGCCAAAAATACAAATGTTGCGACAAAAAGGCAATAATGCTATCTGCAAGTTTTAACAATATCACAATAGAACAAATACACCATGACTGAATTTAAAGAGAGTCTCATTTTGGCTTTATAGTGTATTGTCCATACTTTGTATTGTCCTTCAGGTAAGAGGTTCAAAGTGTCCATAACTGCTGGTTCTTTAGAAACCTAGATAGATCTATCCTTAGCATATATAAAATTCAAAAAAAGCTTGAATCGCTGCTCACACTTGCTTTGAAGAAAGGTTTCTTTGGAAAGTAAGCAAGGGTAGAAGAAAAATCAGGCCCAAAAAAGGAGGATCTATAACGTTTTCATTCATTAATGTTAACATTTCTATGATGCTTGCCTTAGCATATTTAATGGTATTGTTCAATATGAAGAAAGTTAAAATGTATGAAAAAGAAATTCAGATTCTGACAAATCAGTAATTTATGACAGATCAGCAGTATTTTATGACAGATCAGCAATAATTTATGACAGATCAACAGTAATGTATGATAGATCAGCAGTAATTTATGACAGATCAGCAGTAATTTATGACAGATCAGCAGTAATTTATGACAGATCAGCAGTAATTTATGACAGATCAGCAGTAATATATGACAAACTGGGAGTTATTTATGACAAACTGGGAGTTATTTATGACAGATCAGCAGTTATTTATGACAAATCTACAAATTTTGTCTTTGAAAACGGGCAAAAGTGTTCCAGGACTTTTGTAAGGATATTACAAAGCATTGCCTTACCAATTTGTGGCCAGCAATTGTCTTTTCAAACTTCCCATCATAGGCACCCCAAATCTTTATCAATTTATCAGCAGCTAGAGAATAACGTTGGTCAAAATTGATTATTTTTGACAAATTAATACTTATTCATGGTTTTAAGCAACAAACATTCCCCCACAAAATCTGTATTCATACATAATTTGCTACAACTGTGCTCTGATCCGATATGGGCAAATCATTGAATCATTTAAAACCAAGGAACTTCTGTTGAACCCAATGCTAAATGAGACTGTAGATTATTTCAAAACAAGGATAGTAAAAAAAATAGGAGACACAGAACAAAGTTTGTCACAATAAGAATTAACTGTATTTCTTAGTGAAAAAAACGACCTGGTCTACAAGTTCACATTTAATTGTTGGTTGCATATTTAGCAATATCCACTATGAAAGTCAACCCACAAAACATGCTCTTATTAATAGTGAGCACTCAATATTTTATTAAATTCCATCTTTTATCTTTATCTTATATCCACAATAGTTATCTTGAATTTTGTTTTATATGTACAGTTTTCATTCCTCTGGCATTTCAAGTTTTGACTGACACAAATCTTAACACTCACAAGAGAAATAATTTTGATTTTAAAACTACAGCTTACACTCTTCCATCAAAAGTTATTCAAATAGAAACTTCATTGTTCAAAGGGAAATCTCTTCTAGCATTAAGTTTAGTCAAAAACATCTCTAATTAAAAAAGTCTAGTTTAACAGTCTCAAATTCTTATGACCACAGATTTGGAACTGCTTGCCAAATGAACTAAAATCATCAGACAACCTTAATGGGTTGAAAGATTAGACAAATCAATGAAACAGTCCTATCTGCAACTGCAATGCCTATAACGTACAAACCACATTGAAAAATATAATTATACAATTTTTAATTCCACTTTAGCCAACATAATTTTCCTCTAAATTTTACTTCAGCCAACAATCCATCAATTTAGATCAGTTACTTTTACATTTGCAGTTCTCAGAGTCACTATTTGTAAAATCAATATGCAACAAAAAATATGTTTCTCCCATATAGGTTGCAGTCAATTTTTCATGTGTAAAAGCTTGACTTATAGTTACAAAAAAAGGGAATGAAGGCAACTCATTAATATATTGATCACTGTATAATGGACTATTGAAAAAAATTCCAAGTCAAGAAAAAGTTGCAATTCAGTTTAAGATCATTGTTGCTAAACCAAGCTAATTTCAGACAGAAATCTGGCATGTATAAAACAGGGGCGGCGTGGGGTGGTATTAAAGGTATTAGTCTAATACCATTTTATTTTCAAAGGAAGGCGACTTTGGGTCTCTGAGATTGCAGGAAATTTATTTTGCTTTTTGTACGCTGCCACTTTTTCACAACAATTTTATCGATGCGACCAGCTCTATTCATATAGCCAAGATATATTTGCTTTTCTGTTCGTTGAATTAAAGCTTTCCTAATCCTCATTGAAATCTTTGGAAAGTGTAATCCATGCCGTAATCAGCAGCCCTGGCCATGGTATTAGCCTCCAAAAACTAATACACTGCCCCAAAATTTCTTTTGTCTGTTGTGGTCTGCATGACGTGAATTTCTCTTGTTGAGCCATGGTAGAAGAATGGGTGAACAGCAGTAAGGTATTAGTTTTTCATTTCTAATACTACGAGGGCCACTGTCAGTGGAAGGGACGGTGGAAAGAGCCCCAGCTCTATTCTAAGGCCTCAGCTTATAGAAAAAATATTTCTGGAAATTAACTTTGTGAATTTACAAAATGTAGCTGTACTTTTGCCAGCAATGCCTTTGGATGGATAATTTGATTGACAAAATTTAGACACTGAATATAAAGAGCAACAGTCATGAAATAATTTGTTTAAGCTAAAGGCAGTTGTAAAAGTTGTTTTGTATGAACTGTATGTTTTGTAAAACATTGATTCTATATGATTGTAGAGTCACAGGCAACATTCTCACATTATTTCTCGCGGTTTCTCAAATCAAATGATACATCTTACGTTTTTTTGCTGCATTACTCTAAAGTAAATCGCTCGCTTTATCGTAATAGAATCTCATTCGCGGGCCAAAAGCCTCATGGTATTAGAATTAATGGGCTAATTACTTGGGGCTCGCTCGAGTAATTTGCCGCAGCCATAATTCATTTGTATTTCGTAGGACCGATCCTTCACCCAAAACTAGTAGGATGAACTACATTACCACAGGTTCATCAGTGTCTGGGGGGAGACAACGGGGGCCAGTGCCTTCAAATAATTTTGTAAGATATGGTATTGCCAAAAGCTATTTTAAACCATCATATCGAAAAGGTCGTTTTGCCCACCTTCTTAAATGAGAACATATAAGCTCCACCCCTGTTAAATAGTTTCAGGACCTTGCGAGGGGAACTTCTTATGTCTTAATTTCGGAGGCTAATACCAATATTTTTCTACTCCCAGCCGCCCCTGGTATAAAATGGGAAAACATATGCTGGCTAAAAGACAGAACAAAAAAGAATAAGTTTGTTTAATCAACTGGTAGCCAAGTGATGTGTTTTACAAAAAAATAAGAGCTGAAACATTATTAACTGCTGTGTTCTCATGTTTGTTCTTATTTCATGTTGCAACGATCCTGCTTTTAAGCAGTTTTAATCATAAATCAATAACAGGAGGTCTCCAGTTCAATTGATCTGTCTGGCTTTTTGTTAGCTGTCTTTTGCATTAAAATCAGAAAACCTAGAAAATATACTGTTCTATTTTCTTTAATTTTATGGTCTTACTCAGAGATTTCATTAGAAGCCAGAAAAATGCAAAAGTCCATCGCTTAATCACCAAACCTTTGCTGCCTACTTTTAACCTCACTTTAGTAAGACTACTTATAAATGCCTACTTTTAAATGTGAGCCATCTACTTAAAAAAAATGGAAACCTTGTTTACTTACAAGAGGATGCCAGCCAGTCCCCATTTGGACTGAACTTTACTGAAGAAACAGCCTTGGTATGGCCAGCTAGGGTGTATTTCAAGGAATAGTTTGGTTTCTGAAATGAAAATAATAATAACAGTCAGTGGAAGGAATTGAAATGCCAATTGAAACTTTCATTCTTTTGAAATTTTGGGATGATATTCTTTTGAAAATATTCACTATTAAAATCAAAAATCTAATACTTCTTATACATGAAAATGATTGAAACAAGAAATTACTATTACAAAATTACAAAAGACCAAAAGAAATGAACCCAGGGCCGGACACACATTACTTTATCATGCTTATCTCCCCCAAAACAAATTGACTTTAAGGCCAAGAACAAGTTCATCACAAGGTGGGGTCCTTCAAAACAAGACTTTGTGCATCCTCAAAAAATGCATTCATGGTTTAGGACCATTTCAAACCAAATCATCACATCCATCTAATTCATTGTTTTGTCATTTCTTAACCTTTTTGTTTACAGAAAAAGACTTAAAGGGCAAATGGCATGCAAAATGTTGTCTATATCTCATGCAAAAGCCTTTCTTTATAGTTTCCCATAAATGGGCTTGGTTGTGCATTGTTCTGTAGGATAGTGTTTATGTGATTAGAGCAATCCAACATAGCTATCATAGAGTAAAATTTAGACTGAAATCCACTGAAGTCTAGTAAGCAGATTGTTTGGCTATATGCATGGTAGAAATTTGATACCTATTAGTTAGAATATAAAATAGATTTGCTAGAAAAATTTATTTCAAATTTATTGCCATACTTTAAGGGAATACAAGAAAAAAACTGAGCGTAAAAAGTGGCATGGTATTCTCTATGCAGTATTTTCACTTAAAAAAAAATTTACACTAATACACTGCGGGAAGAGGCTTCTTAGACTTCATGGAGTGGGGCTTAAAAGAGACAAATGTTTATTCCATCTGGTTCAAAGTATTTTCTAATTGCTAAAGTAATGTCAGATGAAAAGGCATTGACATAATATGTAAGGAATGAAAATGCCATGAAAGCGAGACTGCTTCGTGGATTCTCAAGATTGCTTCCCATGAAGTTGGTAAAAGATCAGGATTAAGAGCACCACAATGGGTGAAAATAACAAACAAAAACTAAATAATGAGGAGGAGACGAAACATAGAATCAGCATCATTTCATTTTGCTTCCAACAACATTGGGGTAATTAGAGGATGATAGCTTAAACCCTTAAAGGAGGCTGTATACAGAAGTTGCAGTACTTGCACAAACAAATTGACATTATTTTTTTAATTTGCATGCTAACATCATTTTCATTTTGTGATACCCAATGAAATATAAAGAACAAATGAAAGCAAAGATGTCTGTGTTATAAGAATTATCACCGTTATGTAGTTTCTAGCATAGGAACGCTGAGAATAACACTCGTTGCTTCAAAACCTTTTTACACAATTTATCATGAGCACAGACTGCAGAATATTGGTAATTTTGAATGAGATCTCCATCATGTAAAAGAAAAATTGATCAGATTTCTGCAAATAAACCATTAGATACAGCTTTGATCTACCACATTCAAATTAGAACAATTTGTGACATTTTTGCAACAAAAATACATCATGCCACAGTAAGAGACAAACATGCCCAGTCAATGACTTTGATTGGCGTGGTGTGGCCTTAATAGTACAAGAAGTCTTACATCTAATGTAGTTCTACTTTAATTGAACTCCTATATGTAAAATTCATAACTTTTTATTAGGCTATGACTATATATTTATATACCTTTGCATCTTTGGGGCCAGAAGTCGTTGTTGATGGCATTGACTGGGTTGTATTGACTCCAGCAGCTTTATCTGCTGACGGAACAGACCTTTCTCCTTCTTGCTTCACTGGTTGCTTTGATTCATCAGTTGAAGACATGCTTCATTTATCATTCGTTTTAAACTTGAGTGAACACTTTCTGCTTAGGCCCAAATTTCGCTTACAGCATACAGAAATCTCCTAAAATGATACCTTGAGCATATCGCAAATAAATTTAATTAAACACTGTGATTTGTGAAAGAGGTTACCTTCAGGGACATGTAAGCTACCAAGTTTAGCATGCCAGGGGTGCGATCAGAACATATCACACAGCAAAACGGACGCCATGATAAATATATACACATGCATTCAAGGCATCGCACAGCAACCTGGGAACAATGGTTATTAAAACAATAAGCTTCTTCGCAGTAACGGCAGAACGTCACCAAGAGGCTAACATTTCGGGAGTGTCTTTTTGACGCAAATTGTCCCCCTCCCATTTCGTTTGTACGCCTAGACCTCTCTCAGGTCTAAGACTTAACCCCCTCTAAAAATAAAGTAAAATTTATGTTTTTGAGTTTGAGTTTCAAGACACTCCCAACATTAGCTGCATTCATAAATGCTTCTTTTAGGAATGACTCAACAAATTAAACACATCCTCGATAATGAAAACATTCTCATTTTAAATTCCGCTTATTTACAACAGTAACCTCTTTGAAGGTAGTTACTAGCGGCTAGCCTGGTGACAAGTCTACTAATTGACAAATGGTTTTTACGTATTTCAAGAATTATGAGAGTTCACAGTATTTTTAGAAGAAGAGCAGTTCATGGTCTGTCTATGTCTTGTTGCGCATACATAAGAAAAATAAGATGCGCTGATAACTATTGTTGAAAGTTTTTTAATTACAAAATTATGTTTTGGTTGTCTAATTTTTTTTTCTTCACACGAATCAATGAACGAGTTACGCGAGTTACCAAAGATTCCGAGGCAGCTAATGCACAGATTAACAGATTTCACTTCTTTGAAATAAAGGCGCAGTTCCTCTAGAAGGGAACGGAGCGTTTTTAGTCTCGAACCCAAAAGTTAATTCGATGACATAAAGACAGTTGAAAGCAGTTTTAATTAGCATATCAGGACGGAAAGAATCAGCAGAAATGATTGATGTGCATTGATAAAAGGAGGGAATGTCCGCAAATAGGAAAACATCTCTGCTTCATTAAAAGAATGACGCAATGAGGTGGATGGAGGGCAGAGTCGTGCCTCCAAGTAAAACATCCTTGCTCAAGGTAATTGTTACATCCCGCAACGACGTGAAGAAGTGATTCAAGCTGAAGGCAGAATGAGTAATCTGGAGAAGAGCATATTTTCCATAAGCAGAGGTTGTTCATTGTGGATAGTGTTTTGTTGAGGTACCTTATCGTAAAGTTGAAGATGTTTTTTGGAAGTTTACTTTGACCTGCAGAGGGTGATATTGTGTAGATGTAGGAATGCTCGAGAAGGAATGAAATAATGAAGCCTTGAGATGTTAACTGAGTTTTGAGCTTTTCAGTGTGTTCACCTCTTGAAAATTGCAGTACCGCCTTTGTGTTCTTGTCTAACTGTATATTAGGTCCATAATTGGTGTTCATCCATAGGGACCTGATCTTTTCGTTGGGCAAGGATTTGAATGAGTTTCGAAAAACAGTCTGGCCCTGTTAAACTTTCACGGAAGGTGGCGTAAGTTCAAGACCAAAGTGTTTACATGATAGAGCTATGCCACTCAATATCGATGTACTGGAAGCTCGACCCACTGTCGAACGAACTTTGTGACGAGCTGATCTAATTTTTCACAAACCTACGTTAGAGAGAGTTAGAACTGTCTGTGAGATCCCAAAAGAGCTTTGAAAAGATATATTGATTAAACAGTAGAATTTTATTCTGCAGGTAAATTTTCAAGGAACTGGTAACTTTGAGCATCTCACGAAGAGAAGAAGAGGTCAAGTGATCCTTGTGTTCTTGGTTCTTCAGTTCATAATTGAAACCATCGGTTATAATGGAAAGGTAGAAATCGGAATTAGGATTAGACATGAAGCCTTGAAAGTGACTGCAATGACAAAACTTGCAGTAGTAATGTGTTATTGTTCATACAGGTTTTCTGCGTCAAATCATATCATTACATATGTTCTTTAATCTCGCAAATGAGTTTGCATTTTTCAAATAAGGTGAAAATTAATTGCTTTTGCCGGTTTTTCTTCTAATGCGAGGCACCATAAAATTTGATTTGTTTTCTCGAGTGTACTTTTCGAGGTCCAGACTTCTGAAATGTTTCTTTACTATCCTTGGTGTAAGACCATGAAAATTCTCGAAAACTGCAAAAGCACATTGATTAATTCCTATATGATTGATGGATGGAAGGCTAATTTCACCATTTTGTACCTTGATGATTCTCATCGATCGTTTTTGAACTTTTTCGAGCTTGGACTTGGGTAAGTCTGAAATTCAATGCCTATTTTTGGGCAGTATAAGAATAAAGGCAAAATCTTTGCTTTATACATTGTTCAAGCAATTGTAGGCAGGGGTTGTTCTAAGGATTTTTTTCCAAAATTTACAGTTCTTAACGTACATTGGAAAGTTCTATGTAAATGAAAAAATAGGTAGAACAATTTTTTTTCAATAATCTTCTTAGTTTGAATAATTCAGGATAAGTAGCAACGTAATAGAATGTTAACATAGCTACAGCGAGTTATATTTTCATTTTATTCTACATCGTTTGCCTGTTCGGGGATTCTTTGGTTAGCTTTTCTTGCTGGCCTTGATTCTAGCTTCTAATGACAACAACATCTAAGCTAAGGTCTACAGGGCCCACTTCTATGACAGGGCCTAAGCCACAGAACCATTGTCTTAAGGCCAGCTTTGCAAATTATTGGCACTATTCAAATCGGATTTGAATACGGAATTACATCGGTTTTAAGGGGAACTGAAGTAAAACATTAAAATCAGTTAACAAGTAGTTTTCATCGTGCTGATTTCGAATATCGACACGAAATTTGTGTTTTTCTTTTTGTTTTTCCGTATTTACCATGCGAAGTGTGAAATTTCTCCATTTCCGTGGCGGAGAGGCCTGGAGACAAGCTTCAGGCTCTGACGTAAAGTCGTGGACACGTGCCCCGATCCCAACGAAAACAACATTGTAGTAGAGTGAATCGGAGAGAGGGAATTCGGTTAGTGGTTAGAATTTCAGTTCGCAATTTTCACGACAGCTCTTCAGGAATGGCAACAGACTTAAGATCGAGCGACGAGGAAGTGTTTGGAGCATGTGGTGGTGAAGTACTTGCCCTACCAAGGGTGAACGGGAACTTCGAAAGTGGCGATGAAGATTTATAATAATAATAATAACAATAATAGTAATGATAATAATAATAATGAAAACATTTTTATTGATAATAAAAATAATAATAATAATAATATGACAAATATTTACAGAGGATGGTCTCAGTCACTCGAGGGTGCTTTTCATGAGGGTCCTCTATTTAACTTATTTTATCGATTTACTAAAACATTACAAAATTAAAAAAGTTCATCATATTTAGAGTGGATAAAATCAGTTCACATTGTCCAAAACCTTTGTTTAAAAATATTAAAAGTTCCTGCCAACTTAATGTTTTGCCTGTTTTTTTATTGGCCTTCCTCCCGTTCGTTGACCATACGATCGCCATGTTTACCGGGCTATGTGAAAAACACACATACAACAACATATGGAACGTAATAAAAGCTACCCTAGCGGGTTGGGGCTACATTTTTTGGCAATTCTTACCTGCGAGAATATTCTAACAAGATCTTGAGGACATTCGCCCGGGTCCAACCATATTCACTCCTGTCTTTTGTTTAAATTGCATACCAAAGTACAGAAAAGAGTTCACATCCGTAGACATCCGCATTTCGATTGTCTGAATATTTTTCAAGTCAGGATTAAAATCAAACTAGTTTGAATTTATTTACCTCAACTTTTGCAAATTGTGCTTTTATTCTTAATGTGGCTAATCTAAATTAAAATGAATGAAGCCTTATACACTAAATCATACTCCAAATGTTAAGAAGAAGTTTTTCATAATGACAAAAAGAACACCAATTTAAGCAGCAATTCAAACGGATCAATGCAAACACTTTAGATTGTAAATTAAATTACCCTCATTTATGACTGGACTCCTTTTTATTTGTTGATCATGCAAGCTTACTTTATATAAAAAACGTTAAAGATCTTGAAAAATAGTGAATAAAGACTTGTCTAATGCAACAATATTTTAAATATAAATGTTGAAACGCTAAAGCAAAAAAACTTTGTCAAGTTTCTTGGTGTTATAATCGACTCTTGCCAATCATGGAAATCTTGTCTATTCAGATGAGTCATTGAAAATACATTTTAAATCCTTCCTTCAACCACACGTTCTCTACCGTATTTTACACTGGGACAGATTATCTTCCGATCTAGCGAGGTAGTTAGGATTTTTGGCTTTGCTTACAAAACAGCAAATGTCATGATAGATATATTTCTCAAATGATTCACCGCAACCAGACGATCCGTTAGTAAAACCTTTTCACTTTCATTTGTCTCAACTGAATACTATAGGTATTTGATCAAAGTTTTTGCCCGACATTTAGGGAGCCGAACGACGAAAATCCTTTAGACATGAATTTGGTGTAATCTTATAGATATTTGATAGAAACGCTCCTGCCAGTTTTCGGGGTTTGAAATTGGCATCCATGTAAATAAAAGATGCTTTTTTTATTTGAAAACACTTTTCGGTTTGGTGTTATACCAAGTTATTTAAATTTCGGGGTGTGATTTGGGAGCAAGTTATCTTCTGGCTTGGCAGGCGTCGGGTTAGGCAAGTCAAAACTTAAAGGGCCCTCTGCAGCAATACATGATCAAAAATTAGCCCTAAAAATTTCAATAACATTTGGGTGCATTCTAAAATCTGTTCTGGATCATTAATTAAAGATTTGTAGCTGAAGTCATTTTAAAATGGTTGCATCTCGCGTAAAAATATACTTCCAGCTTTCTATTAACGAGTTTATTTTCATAAATCTGTGAATTTCTTCATTCCTAATTGAAAACCACCCTTACCATGTAGCCCATATGCGCATTCAAATTCCTAGAAAAATTATATCGCTTATATATCTTTGGTATGGACCCTCTGGTTTCTGACTTTCTGGCAAAATGTTTCATCGCAATGACCTGAATATTGCACAAAGTCAATAATTTTAGCACGGAGCTCGATAATTAGAGCAGTCGAATCAAAAGTACCAACTGCCCCTCCTTAAAATTTGCTCTGGATTCGCCCCTGTTCAAGGAAAGATTTCGTGTTTTCAGGATTTCATTCCTTGACGGGGCCATGGTTTTTATTCCTGGCATGCACATCCCTGTCATTTTCCTCCAAGTTTGACCCCCCGGAATTAAAAAAGAAATTGAGTTGAATTGTTTGAGCGTTGCTTCCAAAGACAGGGTTCCGATGCGTGCAGTTTTTTAGGCCAGCCAGCCCTGCGTCGCGTCTCGGCTTCTAGCAATCCTTTTGCAACTGCTGATTGAAGTCATGGACTTTGGAGTTGATCAAAAGCCGCCGTCACCAAAAAGAGTGTGGCCAAAAAATCTCACTGATCGAATTGCATTTTCCTTCACCCATATCGGATTGACTGGTATAATTCTGTTCAACCTTTTTGTCGTTTTGCCGATTTACCACAAACCGTTTTCATTTTGGTACAATTTTCATTTATTTAACGGACTTTTCATCGCTTTTGGGGTGTTCACTAATCTTTACATGACTATACTAACAGACTCGACGGTTAAAAGCTCGGAGATAAGTTTACCTTCAGTTCTATTGCCGGGATGGTATTACTGTCATAACTGCCGCATGAATGCCCCGCCCAGGAGTCACCACTGCCCCCTTTGTGATATCTGTGTCCTTAAACGTGATCACCATTGCATTTTCACTGGAAACTGTGTCGGACACATAAACCACCGGTATTTTATCTGCATGTCACTATACTTGTGGTTGGGTGCTTTCTATACCATGATGTTTGACTTTGAATACTTCTCATCTGTACTCGGAGGATTCGGCCCCCAAACGTGGCTGAAGATGGTTTTTCCCATGGTAGCTTACCTGCTTGGCTACTGCTCTTTACACCAACTTGGAATATTATTTGTTTGTGGAGTTTGTTGTATGGCAATGTTTCTATTCACTTGCTTGATGTCTTTCCAAATATTCTTCATATCACGCGGACAGACACAATTTGAATGTAAAAAGAAGATCAAAGATTATCAAAAGAATTTCAAGCAAAACTGGGTTGAAGTCCTTGGTAAAAGATGGTATCTGCCCATATTTGGATATTTCTTAAAGTCAAGACTACCAGGGGATGGGACTCATTTCTCCAAGACAACTGCCTTTGACTCGAATAATGACCATGTGAAATTCATGTAGTAAACCTTCTAAGATATCTGATTTGGGAAGAATGGATCTAGCAGTGACTTATGCTTTTGGCATTTATCTGACCAAAAATGCTTGTAAACATAATGCCTAGCCTTCTTAGCAATTGGAAATAAACTAAAGCCACTTATTTTTGTTTTGAAAAAGGAATGGAATGGACAATGCTCACACATTCCATCTTCTTAAGTATTATATGTAAGGCATCATGGTCTGATTTATGTGCTATTATATGATATTCAATAAGTAAAACAAATGTACTTCACCAATAATGGAATCTGCAATAAAGGCTACAATTAGTTGCCACAAAATTGAGTGTTTGCTGGATTGAAATTGGTAAGAAGATTTCAAATTTTGGTTACTGTAAATGGTGCAGAAAAGACATGCAGTAGAATACTTAGTATCATTAAATTGCAAGGAGAAAGCAAGAGACAATCTTTGTAATTAGAATTGCCATTATAAACTGATGAATAATTGCTGTTTAGGATAACTTGAAATATACACTACCCTCCCAAAAGTATTCAAATGGAAGCCAATGTTGCTACTGTGCCAGGTCAAGTTGATAAAAAAATTAAAAGTTAATTGCTTATATTTATAGAATGACAATAGGAATCACTTTAAAATTGACAAACAAGGTTCTTCGCAAACCCTGCTACAATTCTTTGGCTCCTATAAGAAAACTTTTCATCATATGAACGACCTGCCTGCTGTAAAGACTTGATGACCATTTACTTAGCTTCATCCATATTTGGGTTTTACCAGTGCCCAAAGAAAAACACTATTTCCGCTTTTTAGAACAATTTTCCCAGTATACTTTATCCAAACAACATTTTTCTGGATTATATTTTTATTTTGCTTATTTCCTGACGCCAACATTTTATTTTCCTGCCAAAATATGATCTTACATTTCTGCTAACACTTGTAAAAATTAGGCCCAAAGTTTTGCCAGACCATCGAATACTTTTGGGAGGTGTGTGTACATTCATGCACTTCTGTTTGTAAATATTTATCAACTTAAGAACATGTAGAATAATAAAACAAATGCTGGCTCCAATTGTGTATGATTTTTTTAGTTCATTAGTTTGTTTTGAAGGATTTCAGTGTCTTCATCAGAAGGGGCATTGTGGCTTCAGTTCCATAGAGGGTGCAAACATTTACCAAACAAAATTTCTGCCAAAAAGAATGTCCTGTTTAGCATATATAGTTTTCATATCACTAGCATCCTTCAACATACAATATCTTACTAAAACACAAATTGCACACAATGACTAAAATTGGATTAAGTATATAACTATAAAAGGCCTCATCATTTGAGGTAAGTGATCACCTGCTTGTGCATTAGTGCCATCCTTAATTGCTCCTGCCTCTTCGTTAATTTTTAAGTTAACCTTAGATTTATGTTCTCACTTAAGGCTAAATAATGCAGTCAACTCTCTGCAATTCAAACTGCCTGGGGATGCTCAAAACGTTTGAATTACAAAATATTCAATTTATACAAGTTTTTCAAAAAATCCTTGATTTTTCCACAGTTATCCCTACTTCAGGTATATATAGCATTTGTCCTTATAATGGCACCTTACACAGCAATTGTAAATAGAAACACACAGTTTTGTTAACTTATTTTGCAAAATCAGAAAAAAAGTCTTTTAAATTGAGAGGTTACAGTCGTAGATGTGTTTTTGGCCAGTTTAATTACAACAACTGCACAGTTTCCTTGGTGCGGCATAATTTATTATAATTATCCAAAGTTGTTGCTGCCACACTATGGAACCAAACCCATTGCTCTATACCTTCTATTATAATTTCGCTTAAAGTGCTTAGTGGAGGTGATTTTGTGGAACTGTTCGAGCATTAACTATGGTTCGAGCATCGAGCGACGTTCTGGTGGAAACACATATGTATGTATGTATGTATGTATGTATGTATGTATGTATGTATGTTTGTATGTATGTATGTATGTATGTATGTATGTATGTATGTATGTATGTATGTATGTATGTATGTATGTATGTATGTATGTATGTATGTATAATTTTGCCATCAAATAATTACAATTTAAAATTAAGAAGAAAAAAAAGATCTAATTACAGATATATGAAATTTACAGATAGAAGTTAAAAACACCCCAGGTTAAAAATGGCAGGGATAGCATTAAAAAGGTCAATACGATCTTATTTCCATAATGGTACCTCCAGAGGTGTTATAAAAAAATGTGTACATGAAAAATTGATTTGTATCCAAAACTAGGAAAAAAGTAATTCTGGAAAAATGATAACTAGAACCTTTTCGGTGGCTGAATTTGGGTTTTAAATAAAATATGTAGGGGCTATCCTCCTGACTTAGTAGATCATCAAATAATTCATCTTTGATCTTGTATTTGAAACTATCGACGTTTTTTGCAGATTTTAGTTTTGACGGTTGATTGTTCCAAATTTTGGGACCAATATATGAGAGGCAATTTTGCCCTATGTTTTTTTTTCTTTTGGAAAGGTTGATTAAGTTTGTTTTTAGATCTTCGAATGATTCTGTTCTGGCCAACTGGTAAGAACATCTCTGACATGTACTCTAAGTTCCTTAATAGAAGGGGGTCTTGATAGTTGGGGGGGGGTCAGAAATTTTTCAAAAAATAAATAAGCGGGGGGTCCTAGTAAGCGGGGGGGGGGTGTCGGGAATGTGAAAAATCTGAAAAATCATGTGATGATTCTTTTTTGGGGTCAAAGGAAATTCTCTTCTGAATACAATCGATAGTAAAATGACAATTATCACCATGTAATAATGCATTGTTGTACTACTAAAATGAGCAGGCTAATTATCATTGTGTACATCAGCCAGGCCTATGTAATTTGTTTAGGATGTCACTCCTTTTCTAATGTTAACACTTTTGTACAATGCAACCTCTTCATTTAAGAGAAACTTTGCAGAAATTTCACACCTGCAAGATCAAAGGACAAATGAAATAAGGGATATGAATAACTGCATACAAAAATTAATAAACGGGGAGGGTCCAAATAGGGTCCGGGTGGTGGGGGGTCAGAAAAAAATTAATAAGCGTCCCCCCCTTCTATTAAGGAGCTTAGAGTAAGGTGGGGCTGAATTATCAAAAAAAATTGAAAACCTTTGGAGTCATTCATTGTTCAGATCTCTCTTTCGTGGGGAGCCAATTGATAATTCCTTGTTTCTTATATGTGCTCTGTTATTTAGATTCAAACAAAACCTGAAACATTATTTTGAGCTGTCTGAATTCTTTTGGTCAATCTTTTGTTTAAGTATGGAAACCAAGCACTGCTTGCATAGTCAAAATGGGGCTGAGTTAGTGCGTTTGCTAGCAATCTACGAAGGGAGAAGTCAAGAAAATGTTGCTTTCTGTAAAGAAATCTTAGCCTGCCATTGATTTTGCCTAGGATTCTTGAAGCCATTGATTCCCCGGACAGGTCCTCGTCGAGAATACAGCCTAAGTATGTGACTGAGTTGTATTGTTTAATCTTAATGTCGCCTCTTATGATGTCCAGTTTTTTTCTGTCCGTATGTTTATTCTTTCTACCAAAAAGTATCGATTTTGTTTTGTCCTCTCCAAAATGAATGCTTAGTTTGTTATCAACAAACCAATCGCAAGTAGCATTGAAATTTCTGTTTAGTTGTTTTTCTATTTCATTCACGTTATTGTCTCCAAATACAAGACAGGAATCTTCTGCATACAGAAGTAAGTCACGGTCGACTGCCTGTGGCATGTCATCTACGTATAAAAGGAAAATTAGCGGGCCAAGAATAGAGCCTTGGGGAACACCACACGATAATTCACCAGGTGATGAGGAATCTTTTCCTATGTTTACAAAGAAAGTTCGGTTAGTTAGATATGATCGAAGCCAAAGTATGACTGAGTCAGCAAAGCTAGGGTGCTTCATTTTTTCGAGGAAAATTTCGTGGTCGATTGTGTCAAATGCTTTTTGTAGGTCTATTAATATCATGCCCGTAAACTTACTATTTTCAAAACCCTGAACTATTTTGTCACTTAGATATGACAAACATGTGTCGGTTTAATGGTAGGGACGAAGGTCGGATTGGTAATGATAGAGAATTTTGTTTTTATCTAGGTATTTTTGTATCTGCTCGTGTACAACTTTTTTCAATTACTTTAGAAATTTGCGGCAGAAGTGAGATTGGTGGATCATTTTTTTGTTCATCTTTGTTCCCCTTTTAAAAGAGAGGTTTCAATTTTGCTTGTTTGCAATCGTCGGGAAAACATGCTAGGAAAATTGAAAGATTGCATAGCTCCGTAATTGGTGTTGCTAGTATTAATGCACTCTTCTTGAGGAATTTCCCTGCAAGATTATCGGTTCCAGCTGCTTTTGAAGGATTTATTCCCTCCAGGAGTTTAAAGACGTTATCATGGTTGGTGTGGTGAAGTTTCAATCCTTCATTTTCAAGATTCAGCTTTTTGTATTATTTTTTAACACTTTCTATACCAAATCTACGAGGTGGGTTAGGTAGCTTCTTTACAAGCTCTGTAGCTAAATTGGAGAAGAAATTCTTAAAAATATTAGAGTTGATTTTATCATCAAAACAGTGTTTCCCATCCATTTTTAGGCAGATCTTTGAGGGCTTATCTTGTTTGGAAGGTAGACCAAGTGATTATAGGCTTTTCAATAATTCTTTTTGTTTGCCAATATTTTCATTTAGCTTGCTAACAACACAATTTCTGTTCCCTTTTTTTTAAGTGACAAATTGTTATTTCGGGCTTTTCTGAAATTAGCATGATCTTAAATTTGGAAAGCAGCTTGTCTCGAATCATGATCCCTTCAAGAACATCCGCGTCCATCCATTTCTGAGTGTTGCTTCTCACGCGAATCTCTTTCAATGGAGCTATCTCATCGATTACGGAAGTAGTCAGTTGTAAGAAGTGAGAATAGGCAGCATTGATATTAATAAACTCAAAGAAATTTGGGAACTCAAGTAATTTGAGTTTTTTAGAATACGTTCTCTGTTGTAATTTTTCATTGAACGGATTTTGATGTATTTATGATCATGATTTTTTGGCTCTAGTACTTTTCCTTGTACAGTAGATCATTTGGTGATCAGATAAGCCTAGGTTAAGAACACCATGCTGAGAAACATTTTGAGCTGAATTTGAAATTATGTGATCTAATAGAGTTTCATATTTTTCAGTTATGCCTGTTGCTTCTTGGATTAGTTGCTTAAGTCCGTGAAGGGAGCAGGATTCCCTGTAGCGCTTTATCCCATTACAGTTACTCCTTTTACTGTCTATCAAGTCAATATTCAAGTCCCCCTAGACAAAAACCTCTCGATTATGAAAATTTTCTGTTTTTGAAATTGCTAAATTTAGTTTTCTAAGAAAACCACTTGAGTTGGGCGGTCTGTAAAGGATGCCAACTAGGATTGGTTTGGATTTTGAAAAAAATATGTCGAGAAATATATTTTCTACGTCTGCTGAAAAATGTTTTCTTAACTTGAAAGACAGATCTTTTCTGATATAACAAGCAACACCCCCACCTTGTCTATTTCTGTCAGATCTTTCAGTTCATATCCGTCAATTTTAACTTCACTGTCAGATATCGTGTCATAAAGTTTTGATTCTGTAATTCCAATGACAGCAGCATTTGAGTTTTTATCACCCGCGAGCAGCATAAGGAGACTTACCCTGGGTACCAGACTCACTATATATGAAATAAAATTATTATTATTATTTTATATAGTGAGTCTGGTACCCAGGGTAAAGGAGACTAATGAAAGATTTGTTATTTTTGAATTTTAAATCGGAAAGTGCGGAAAGAGATAACTGCTTTTGCATGTAGTCAGATCTGATATTGCTATTGAGGGATAAGGTTTCTTTTGTAAATAAATCATGTTTTTGTTGATTCTTCATGAAATGGTAAGGGTTTTTTTTATCTTCCTCTTCGTGTGTAAAAACTATTAGGAATGTTAACATCAGACTTGACCAATATTATTGTCTTTGCTTAGAAAACCGATCTGTCACTCTTGTTTTCTTAAAGAGGTGTTTAAGATTTCTACTTAGACTATATCTATTCAAAGAACATCCACAGAACCAATGGCTAAGTATCCGAAACAAAAACCACATAATTGGCATTATTATTTGAAAATGGTTCTTCAAATGAGGAATATTCTTTCCAGAAGATGTTTTGTTTTGGATTTGATTACTGGAGATAACAGTAGTTGCTTATCTAAAAGGTTGGCCAGAGCTATTTACTATCCCTGCCAGGTTGTAAGTAGCATGATTAGTTACCATACTTCCCACCCACTGTTTCCCGTCCCCTGGTTTCTGTTTCCCTTCAACATTGGCTCATTTCCCATATGTGCATGTAAAAGATAAAATATAATTCTATTATGCAAACAATCTTTTGGTGGTACAAAACTTGTAAATGGCTTTGAAAAAAGCAAACATTTAGTAAACTAAAGCTTTTCGTCTGACACTCTTCAGAGTTTAAAACGTCAGAACATAGATCGAACACTCTACGCTAGGAAATATTTATACCCAGTTGTGGATCGAAATAGGCCAATCAGAAAACACGAGCACATGACTGTATATGTCATGTGAAAAGGAAGAAAATAACTCCTTGCAATTTCTAGATGTTTTGGTTGAAAAATCTGACACTGGTTTTCTCACTAGTGTATACCGTAAACCCACATTTTCGGGGTTATACACTCGATGGAGTTCGTTTTGCCCAAAACAAAGAAAAATCAGCCCCATCAAAACGCTTACACATATGGCACTGATGATTTGTTCCAAGTCTAACACGACTCGGAACTTGAAAAACTAACCAAGATCTGGAGAACGGCTATCCAGAGGATGTTATTTTTCTATTAATATACAAATCAAATTTATAATTCTATTAAAATACAAATCCCAATTAAAAATGTTTTCATAAAATGTTTTTGTGTTTGTGCTTGCGTGTTCGCATCTACTGGTGTGTGGGTTTGTGATTGTAAATGTGTATGTTTTTTGGGCCGTTTGTGTTGATGTTTGTGTGACTGCATTGTAGGTTTCTTCATTTGGATCCGGACCGAATTTCGTTGGTGTTTACACTAAAACGGTCGAGACGCAGTATGTTGACTTGATGCAGTCTGTTCTGATGCTGCTGCTGATGCAGGGCCGCCGGAGCCAGGGGGGCCACGGGGGCACAGGCCCCCCCTGTTTGCAAAAAGTATAAAAAGTGCCCTTTTTGAAAAGTATATTGCGTGTATTTTTCAATTCCAGATATTCTGTCTTTAGAAACTAAGTAAAATAACATAACTCTGGACGTTGTTGGAGGACCATTCATTAAAAATTCCTTAAATGTTTACTTGGTCTTGATGCAAAAAGCGCGAGCTTCTGTGATGAACAATATCAACTGCGAAGGAGACTGCCAGTTCCGCGAGAAAATTTCCTTAGTAGGCTTGAACTCTCTAGTATTTCTTCAGCAACAAACGCATTAGTGAAGGTCCGGTCAAGTCCCCGGAGGGCACAGTCAGTTGGTCCAATGTATATCGTGTGTGTTCTTGAAAGTAGAAACTGGAGCCCTATCTCTGATTCTGGGATGCGTAAAATGTGCCCTTTTCTGTGACTTTGCCAAAATTGTGAAGGACTGTTCACTGAGAGCTTGAGCAGGAATTTTCGATGCCAATTCGTGTTAGAACCATTATTTTTCTTAAACTTATGACTAAGCAAGTTAAAAAACAGAGTTCACTAAATTTGATTTCAACATCAATCCCTTGTGGCTCTTGACATATATATTAACAAAATCAGACATCTGTAAAACTATAACTGCAACATATTGCTTGCTTCACAACATTGTGTTCAATGTTTTTTATGAAGAAATGAAAAAGTTGTGTCCAATCAATGAGTACATGCTAACAAAGACTTTAATTTCTTATCTAAGATTAGAACAATATACAAGACTAGACGTACTGCAAAATTTGTTGTACTTCTATATGCCATTAATTTATCTAGAAAGTTATCTGCAACATCATATCAGTAAATTCCTGCCCTTTTTGTGCTTCCTCTGACTGATTAAGAATGCAACCCTATTTTCAAGATTCTATGTCCCAGAATTCTAGCTTTTTTCGAGTTCTTCGGAACTCACATGTAATACGTTTTATCAACAGACTGAGCCCCCGGGATCAAGTTTAAGGAGAGTTAAAAACCTGTTTCGTTCATAAGACTGACGAGATAAACCTAATCAATGTTGCAAATTAAATTTGCTATGAGAGTGAAGAATGTTCCCGCACCTTCAGCCGATTGTGTGAAGATGGCTTAACCATAGAATTTTTTAGCTTTTAAGAAAAAATTCCATGGAGGCGAACGAATTTGTGTTTAAGTGGGGATGGTGCGAATACCAAGGGGGACGAAATTGTTTAAATATGAAGGTAAGAAAATTAATATCATCATTATGTCCAACGTGTGTCATAATTTTTATAATTGTCTAAATTACAGTGAAATCTGTACCATTTTTGGAAAAAAATATTTGTGCCCTTTTTATTCGTTTTGGCCCCCCTTGTTCAAAACTGCGTCCGGCGGCCCTGTGATGCGTGCATCGTCGTGACTATTGTACGTGTATCAGTTGAATTCGTGGGCACATTTGATATTGAATCGATACGTTGCAAAGCATTCTGAAGGATGCTTCGAATTTCTTCCATCTCGTCTTCTTGCTACATTTGGCGGGAATTCACAATGATATGGAAGGTCTCTTCGCCAAAACGAGGTCGACGCCTCGACGCACGAGGTTAAGATAGTGGGAATGCGTCGAGTCGTCGACTTGTTGGTCGAGTCGTCGACTTGTGCGTCGACTCATCTAAAAGCAAGGGAACTAACGCGCTGAACAACGTTGTCGTGCAGCGATTCGGTGCATCGAATGACTAAAACGACTCATAGAATCCACGAAACACAGTGGTGAGGTGCCGAAACCACGACTCGATATTTTTGTCCAGGATCTAACTTCATAGTTTTAACCCATTTTTGTTTTAATCCGGCCTAGTGGAAAGGCTGCCATACATTATTTACACATTTTATTTTGTGTAATTTCGTCTAATTTCTTTTGTCTCAAACACTCAAGCGGACAAGTAAGGACATAAACGTTTTCCTAGTGGTTCATTAGAGCATGTTTGGGCAATCTTTTCTATTCTGAATCAGACCAATAGAATGTCTTAAATAAGATTGTAAAACAATTATAACATCAACCGAGGGCGGCCCAGCGAAAGCATGGTGCCCGTGTCCAGTATCTAGTACGTATCTCCAACGCGTGGTCCCAACATGGCTATAATTGACTCTGAAATCGACTCTACAATTACTATGCAACAATTTCGATCTTTGCTGATAATGTTAATCCATCTTAATTCCAATTATTAAAAACAGGGCAAAAATAATCATGTTAAATAGCTTGAAGTAATTTTTTTTAATAATATATGTAAAAAAGTAACTTGGAATAAAAATCGACGACACGCTAAAATAAGTGACAAAATCTGCAAAAAACTGTTTTGTAGCTCAATAAACGACTAGCTCAATTCATGCCCCTTCTCTCATTGGTAGTGAAAGAATTGGCAAGTAACTGTTAGCTCGTTCATTGCAATTGCTTTTCTCTCATTTGGTTAATCTGATGATTGGTTCTCTGTAAAAGATTATCATGAATTTACAAATGTGATTGACATTTTTCTAACTTCGACGTAAGGTGATACTGAATAGAAAACGTAACTAAATGTAACTGCAATTATGTAACTAAATTCTGCCTAGATCCCAATATTTATAGGAAATATTGATAAGAATGACGCCTCTTGCAAACTATCCTCTTTGTTTTAGACCTTTTGTGCCTGCATGCAAACACAAACAAATATTGCTCCTTTCAAACATTGACGGTGGTTGAGAGAGGGCGGCGTCGTAGGGAAGAACGTAGTAATAATAATAACAATAATAATAATAGAAATATTTATACAGGGTAAAGCCTTTTCAGTGCCAAAAGCACTGTTACCAATAACGGCCCTGTTCTAAATAAAAGTATTTACATGGTTAAAAATGAAAAGTAATTATAAATAAAAATGAAAAGTTGAAAATGAAAGTAATAAAGGGTAAACATCGTGTTTAGTGGATCTGAAGTGAACTAGTTGCTGAGGAAAAGTTCTTTTAATCGATGCTTGAATTGAACAATCGATGTTAATTGGCGGATGTAAATTGGGATGTCGTTGAAGCAAGAAGGGCCTTGGAAACGAAATGAAGTTTTTTCGCAGCCTCCATCCTGACCATGATGATGAAATTCCTCTCATGTTATAATTGTGGTCCACTTTCTGGATATATAATGCAAGATTTGGGATGGCAGTTTCTTGCAGGCATCTAAAGATCTGTATCGCTGCCTTGAATTTATTATGATCTTGAATGCTCATGAGCCCACATTCTTTGCTCCCCTTTGGCTGTTGAGCCTTGGAGTACTCCATAAATAAGCCTTGGGGTACTCCATAATTAACAACTCGAGATTCGGATAGCTGCACTGAACAAACTAATAACGGTTTGATAGATAGCTTTTTATCCACACAAGCTCAGTGTCTTTGATGCCATAGAAAGAGAGCTTTGATTTGATAGAAGTATAGAGTGTTCACGAATAAAAACGAATAAAAACGAATAAAAAAGGCACAAATATTTTTTCCGAAACATTAGTAAGTGCCAAAAATGGTACAGATTTCACGGTAATTTAAACAATTATAAAAGATATGACACACGTTGGAAATAAAAATGAAATTAATTTTCTTACTTTCATATTTAAACAATTCAGTGCCCCTTGGTATTCGCACCATCCCCAATTGAACACAAATTTGTTCGCCTACATGGAATATTTTTTAAAAGCTAAACAATTTTATGGTTAAGCCATCTTCACACAATCGGCTGAAGGTGCGGGAACATTCTTCACTGTCATAGCAAATTTAGTTTGCAACATTGATTAGGTTTATCTCGTCAGTCTTATGAAAGAAACAGGTTTTTAACTCTCCTTAAACTTGATCCAGGGGGCTCAACCTGTTGATAAAACGTATTACATGTGAGTTCGAAAAACTCGAAAAAAGCTAGAATTCTGGGACATAGAATCTTGAAAATAGGGTTGCATTCTTAATCAGTCATAGGAAGCACAAAAGGCAGGAATTTACTGATATGATGTTGCTGATAACTTTTTAGATAAATCAATGGCATATTGTAGTACAACAAATTTTGTTCGTCTAAATGCTTCTAAACGAATTCAGTTCGTCTGGACCTGTCGCGTCGTGTTTCGTAAACTCTCTATTAATTACAGGAAAATTCCGAGTTATCACAATGTACGTCATAGGGTTACGTGATAAAAAGCAAATTTACGCCCCTGTGCCCCTTGATTAGAAATTTTTGTTCTAAACCAGGAAAAACCTACTTCGAAAAGATGATCTTTAAGTTAATGAAAAGAAAAGATAGGGTGTGAAGTGTGTCACTTGTCCTTTAAAATTTTTGAAATTAATACGGCAAGCTAGCAAAGTATATAACTAACCTTTCAAAATTATGCTAATTTTCAATAATCTTTGTTTTTCTTCGTCTGACTTGCAATTCCTGTGCTGAGCCCTTATGCGGAATCGTCTTTTTGCCCTTTTACCGCTTACGTGATTTTGCCTCACCAGCTCAATGGGCAATTATGCCCAGTTAGACATCTAGCGCCTTTGGCGCTTCTATATCATTGCTTCCATATCATTGTGAATTCCCGCCAAATGTAGAAAGAAGACGAGATGGAAGAAATTCGAAGCATCCTTCAGAATGCTTTGCAACGTATCGATTCAATATCAAATGTGCCCACGAATTCAACTGATACACGTACAATAGTCACGACGATGCACGCATCAGCAGCAGCATCAGAACAGACTGCATCAAGTTTTGCCCCCGTAGGCCCTAGGCAGGGGCGCAGTGGGAGTTAACTTTGGGGGGGCAAAGCTGAAAATTTTCCGATAAAACTATGATTTTTCCGACAAATTTTTTGTCAATACATTCCTTGAAGATTACCCTTGCTGCATATACTGCAACACTTGATACTACAATATCACGAATGGATCTGGAAATCGTTAACGAATGGATCGTTCGTTATACACCTTCAAGTTCAACAATAGCATTTATTTTAGCAAAACTTACCAAATATAAATCGCTATGAACAAAACTGCAACTAGTTATAAATTTACACCCTACAAGTCTTCTCGCTATACTAGACAATAAACTGTCAAGTTAGTGTTTATAGCTGTTTATAGCAAAAAAGTTTTTTTGGCAAGTTTTTAATCGCATCATAATTACTTTGCATTTATTTATGCTAAACCTTAAATAGATATAACGCTTCCAAAAGAATAGTTTTCCTTTAAATGATATTTGTATAAACTGTTACTCAAGCAGCATCTTTCTCAAAAGAGGTGTGGCAGCATACAAATCGATGATGTCACCATAGTCTATCAACTGTAAAATATCACTTTCGACGTTGATTGATATCAGAGAGGAAAGGCGGTCTTGTCCCATCGTTGACCGTAGCCGATTTTTTTACAATTTTCAGCTTTGAAAAAGCTCTTTCATAGTTTGTTGAACTTATTGGCAAAGTGACGAGAACCTTGTAAAGAAGGACCAGCTGTGGAAAGGCTTAGGGTATATAAGGAGTGGCTTTATAGTTAGGTTCAGTCTTGCCGTAAGCTTTGTCGAACTCAGTGTACCTTGTCGCTAGCTTGCAGAATTGTGTTTGCCGTTAAATTGTAGCCGTAAGCCATTTAAGATATTTTTAGTCGTTTGCCGTAAACTAATGAATTAGAAGAAGTGTATAGCGAATTGGATAACAGTTTTTGCCGTATTTATCGTGTACGTTTCTGCGAACGACCTACGAACTCACGTTTGTAAAACCCCCTTTTTAAGTGGTTTTACAATATACCCCTTGGTTATTTCGGAAACGACAAAATCCGCATAAAATGATGATTTTTTGAAAATTTTTTTTTTATGAGGATTTGTCCATTTTGATCATTTCATGCAGTGGACAATGTTGAATATACCCCTGGGTTATTTCGGAAACGACAAAATCTGCATAAAATGATGATATTTTGAAACTTTTATTTTTATGAGGATTTATCCATTTTGGTCTTTTCATGAAGTGAACAATGTTGAATATACCCCTGGGTTATTTCGGAAACGACAAAATCTGCATAAAATGATGATATTTTGAAAATTTTATTTTTTATGAGGATTTGTCCATTTTGGTCATTTCATGAAGTGGTCAATGTTGAATATACCCCTGGGTTATTTCGGAAACGACAAAATCCGCATAAAATGATGATTTTTTGGAAATTTTATTTTTTATGAGGATTTATCCATTTTGGTTTTTTCATGAAGTGAACAATGTTGAATATACCCCTGGGTTATTTCGGAAACGACAAAATCCGCATAAAATTATGATTTTTTGCAAATTTTATTTTTTATGAGGATTTATCCATTTTGGTTTTTTCATGAAGTGAACAATGTTGAATATACCCCTGGGTTATTTCGGAAACGACAAAATCCGCATAAAATTATGATTTTTTGCAAATTTTATTTTTTATGAGGATTTGTCCATTTTGGTCATTTCATGAAGTGGACAATGTTGAATATACCCCTGGGTTATTTCGGAAACGACAAAATCCGCATAAAATTATGATTTTTTGGAAATTTTATTTTTTATGAGGATTTGTCAATTTTGGTCATTTCATGAAGTGGACAATGTTGAATATACCCCTGGGTTATTTCGGAAACGACAAAATCCGCATAAAATTATGATTTTTTGCAAATTTTATTTTTTATGAGGATTTGTCAATTTTGGTCATTTCATGAAGTGGACAATGTTGAATATACCCCTGGGTTATTTCGGAAACGACAAAATGCGCATAAAATGATGATTTTTTGGAAATTTTATTTTTTATGAGGATTTGTCAATTTTGGTCATTTCATGAAGTGGACAATGTTGAATATACCCCTGGGTTATTTCGGAAACGACAAAATGCGCATAAAATGATGATTTTTTGGAAATTTTATTTTTTATGAGGATTTGTCAATTTTGGTCATTTCATGAAGTGGACAATGTTGAATATACCCCTGGGTTATTTCGGAAACGACAAAATCCGCATAAAATGATGATCTTTCGCCTTTATTGCATGTCTTTATAAAGCAGTATATAATTGGTTCAGACAAATGCATAGAATAATAGCCCTAATTAATAGGTATTTAGACTCATTTTAGATTTGAGGTAGATTAATTGCCCTTGAAACAATATTGCTAAGTGACTGTCGAGAGTCTAAGATTCATGCGTACATATTTTCCTTGGTTTTGCAGGTTGAGATAGAGGATGCTGGCAAGGTTGCTAATGGATAAACATTTATACGCGATGTCATAAAATAGCGTGAGGTAAGCATCCTCAATAATTCACAAGTTAGTCGGTAAACCTTGCATATTAATGTCTTGAATATTTAAAAGATACCTTTGAATTATCATGAGATTAAATTCATTTAGCTCTCTGGTACATAGGGAAATCTGATTAGGAAGACGTAATTTAAAATCAAGTTTGCAAGAGAGAAGAGAGACATCTAAGCCCAAGATTATACCGATATACTTTGAAAAAATGCATTCACATCTAAAAGAAAACAAAAGTTTTGTATTTCCACGACAACGTTGTGTTTTCGAATAATTGCAATTCCCAAAAATAGAACAATCTGGGAGGTGTTTAAAATGCTTGCGTTTTTTGCGACACAGTTATCTTCGTTGTGTTGATAAGAAGCAAAACCGTAAAAATGTGATTGCATTTTCATTTGAAAACGTATTGGGGTAAACATATCCCAGGTGCTAGGAAGAATATATCGATAGTATGGCAACATTATATATGAAATAACTACGTTGAAAAATGAATGTTTTCATTTGGAATACGACAGAAGTTAAATTTGGCATGAACGCTGATGGCAGGGCTCTATTTCGGTCTATAAAGACATTTAAGATTTTATTTCAAAGAGGTCTTAGAAGTTGACTAGATCTCTATGTATTTATATAATTGCAAAATTAATGACTACCGTCATTCTTTTATCTTTCATTCAATAAAACAAAATTTAGATTTATTCAATGTCAGAAAGGTCGTCATCAACACCTTCTAAGAATATATCTAATAGTTCATCATCATATGAGGCTTCAGTAGAGTCCCTAGTCGGTTGAACAGTGGTGCAAGGCTTTGCGTTTACATCTTCGAAAGGCGGGTGTTTTTTATCGATAATCTTCGAAAAAATTTGTTTGGCTTGATCATTGATTCACTCTTGCTTTGAGCATAGTAATCAATAGCTAAGAGGCATGAAATATCATATACGATACCAAAACTGACATTTGAATTCTCGAACTTCTCTAGAAAGGCTTGCAAAATGTACACAGGATATCCCAACCTTTTGAAAAAAATACTTCAGTGTTAGTATAAAGAGACTACTGTTACAATAACTTACAATAAATTGACAAAACAAAATAACCTATGATTTTACCTTCGATGCTAATAAGTGTGATGCTAATACAGAAATTCAATATAAGCCTCTTAGAATCTTTAGGAACATTTTCCCAAACGCAGATAAGAAACTTGTTCCAACAATTAACCTTGGATATCTAATTTATCACTTTTAATTTTAGAATGAATTATGGATTGTTCTATAGTCTTGAAATATGTTAATGCTACCATAGACTTCCTTAACAAATGTGGTAACAAAGGAAACGTTAAGGCATATGCTTTTTTTTACATTCGCCGCACACCTTTCACCGTGCTTCATATTAAGAAAACAACCAGGTATGTCATGTTTACACGAGCAACCAAACACGCCAGTGATATCAAGCTTTTTGTACTGCAGCTTAGATCTCAAACTGTCAGCTCCAGACCTGAAGTTACTGCAATCCTGCAAAGAATTGCAAAAAGCTTTACACTGTCTTCTTCAAAAACAGTAGCACCTAATGCTACTTACAAGCAACTAAAGGAAAAAGTCAGCAGAGAAGAACATGATAAACATATTTTTATGTTTATCTTCGTCTTATCTTTTGTTCTAAAGGTCCATATCAGCAACAAGGCTCCCTAGATTAACAAGCATGATAAAAATGAATAATAATGAAACAAATTAAAGATTATGTATTTAAACACTAGTATCACAAAATCCACTAAAAACTAGCTTACTTTCTAATAATTTGTTTGTTATTATACTAACTATCAAAATAATAGAAGCAAATGCTTTACACTTGAGGACATCAGATGGCTACACAATTAATGCACATGAAATTACCATTCGAATATCTTTGGTGTTTTGGCAGTGCTGATCTACAAACTGGTCTACACTACTGTCATCTACAAAAAATCGTACCCCGTGTTTTGGAGGTTCCATACTGAAACCCGAACTTTGCTTTCTGACACATCCAAATGTTCCATCAAGCATCAAAACAATTTTTCCATTTTCCTGTAAACAATAATTGCTAAAATTAACAAATAACTTAGGGTGATGGTTAAGCTAACTTGTGTAGTCATAAAACGAAGTACTGGGTGTTATTTTGAAGATAGGGCCCTGTTTTCTACAAGCGAACAAATATTTATTCATGAAAGAATTTATCTCATTTACTAAATGTCTGGTTTTAAAAGAAGCTTACTAAATGTCTGTGTGCAGGCTAGATTGCACACAGCTCAACTTCCCTAGATTCACAGAATTTGCACAGGGTCTGAAAATACTCGATGTCTATTCACTTTTTTTCTATTTGAGAGGTTCAATAGAGTCTGTGAAAGAGAATATTTGCGGAATTCCAAAAGAAATTCAACGTGGATGGAGTAAAAGAAGCAACTAGCCACCCACTCCAAAGGCTGGGAGGTCGTATTCCAAATTTTCCAGATTTATGGTACAAAATATTCTAAAATTATTTCTGAATGCGAAATTTACCCCCTAAAGATGTTTGGAGCAAATATAGGGCTGAATGGCTGGGCACTTGGTCACATTAAGAGAGACGGCGCCACAAAAATGAGACCATGGGGGCCTAGGAATAATGTTCAGTGACATAAGAGTACCAACCATGGTTGGGTCCAACGCAGAAGAACATTTTTCAATCAAAGCCTTCTAGAATGGCTAAAAATGCATCTCACAGACTAAAATTTAACAAACTTTTATAACGCTCAGAACAGACAGTTCGACGATTCTCAAAAAGTTATTGGTTTTTAGTAAAATGTGAGAGGTGAGGAGTCATGCTAAAACTCTAGTGATTGGGGAAAGAAAGTAAGGGTGACCTTGAAAACAAGAAGCTGTTGTATTTATTGCGAGAATTTTAAATCCTGAATAGAAATGTGCATCTTTTTTGTCTCGAGTATTTTCAGCAGGCCATGTTTACACATCCAAAATTTCAGAAATTGCAATGATACATAACGTTATCTGCTGAATTGATGCAAATAATAGACAAATAATAAAAATATACCTAAATAAGTTAGTAAATAGAATCCAATAAAATCAAGCAGTGTAGAAACGGCTTGTTCCCTTTTATTTTATGTTTCCAAAAATGATGAAAAAGATGGAAAATGATGTTAACAAAGACGTCAACAAATTTTTATCTCTGAAAAAGTCTGAAGATTAAATTTTTGTTGCTAAAAGCTTATAAAAGAATTATAAAAATTATTGCTAAGATGGTTTCGGGCTGTCCTTTGGCAAGAGAAAATCGAACAGATTATAACTTTAGATTCGTTTAACAATTACAGCTTTTGTTAAAACGCTGGAAAGATGTCCGAATAGCATTTCATCCTTTGGGTCATAACAAACTGCTAGATCTATATGCAAAAATACACATTTTAAATGAACTTTCTAGCATGCCATTGGCAAAAGTTATCACCTGTAAACTAGACAAAAGTAAAGCTGAGAGGCCGCAATTTTGTAATTACCATATTTAATTTTATAAAAAAAATCGACACGTAATTTATTGATCTAGTTCTTTTAAAAAAGCTGCTGATAGTTTACGCAGGAAATAAAATTTAGAAGAATGAAATCACTACCTTTGGGCAAACCATGCATGTGGCACCATCATCTACCTCAGGGCAAATAAATCTAAATGTTTCATATCTATAATGAAAATGTCTGTATTCTTCAAAGCTCTCATTAACCAACAGGCGGTAAATCGAGGTAGCCTGAAAAAATTTATTGAAACGCATTACAAGAAAAATATTTTTTTAAAAGAATTTACGACAGAGAATGTATAGCTTTTTAGCAATAAAAGACTTGATTAATTAATGCAGCTCTTTCAAACCAATGTTTTTCCAATTTAATGCTATTTCCAAACAAACTCTCCCTTGATGCGCAAGTAATATTAGCCCTCACTGCGTCAAGGCATCCACCAGAACCAGAAAGATATGTAATAGTTCTATTTTCAATAAAGACGTAGTCAAGATACATAGAAAAAAAGAATGGTTTAAAGCTGAAAAGTAGATTCCTAGAATGAGATGAATCAACCTGCGTCTTTGATAAGCCATTCCTCCATCTCATTGAGTTTGCCAAAAAGGGAAACGTGACATTCCAGCATCAATGCTTTCGTTGTTTTCAAAAGCTCTCCCTAAAAGCAAAGGATGATGATAAAAAGTTGTTTTTTTCTAGAGTTTTAACTTCTTATAACAAGATTATTTATTTCTTCTCAGGCTTGTTGTAAGGATACATGAAATTTCAGTAAAGCACCGCTTGTCTCTTGAAAATGGTCTACATAAGAAATTATAGAAAGCAATAATCGTTTTAGAAAACAGGGTGTGACCAAGAAATGGGTGTGGTCTAAAGGGTGTGGTCAACCCTCTATCTTGTTGTTTAGAAAAAAGTTGCTTTTTCTAGATAAAAGATGGATCAGACCATGTAAACATGGCAGGCAGTAGAATACCACATGCCATAAATATTGTAGACAAATCTACTGAAACCTGAAATCATGCATTATCAAGTAGTAGATAAGGATTATAAAGTTTTCAATTTTCCCTTAATTTTTCACAATAGAATGCAATAGTTGAAGGCTAATTCTTTTAAGAAGTTAAGTGCTGTAATTTTACAACAGGTGGTAATAGGTATATTTGAAACTGAACAGTATTTGGGTGACAGCGACATGTTACATTAGCAGACAAAGTAGAATAAGTTAATTATGAAATTTTTTGTACTTTAGGAAAGTCTAGGATATAAGCATTCAGTGGATATTTGTTAAGAAGATTTCTTTATCAAAATATATATTTAGTAGACATAATATAAAATTTTCTTTCGTTGATTTAAATTCTCGCCAAATATAAATGCATGGCAGAGAAGGTTATTCAGCCATAAAATCATTTTTGGCATATTTCAATGCAAATTCTGGCAGTGAAAGACTTCAATGAAGACAACCATTTTAAAATCCAACCTTGAATGTCAACAATTTTGATACATCGTTTGTATTGGGTCTGGCATGAATGCACAGCTGCTGGTACTTTTAAAGGGTTTTCATAGTTGTGGAGCTGAATATTCACATATCTTTCTCCATAAATCAATAAAGTAGACAGCTGTTTGTTTATTATATTGAAGAAAAGATGTTGGTAAATAATTTGGTAAAAGTAAACATTAGTTTTTACAGATTATATTTTTGAATAAAATATCTGTGAAGAGTAAACACTTGATAATTAAAATGTTCCAATGGACTATGTGAAGCATGCTTAACTAAGAGCCATAACTGAATATCTTTAAAACAGAAAATTAAATGAAGGAAATATAAACTTGGTTAAATATTGTGTCACAAAATAAGCAATAAGAAATCTTAAACAATACTGAGTTGAATGATGCAGCTTACATAAAAAAAGATAAAAAAGTTTTTATGTCAATGCCAAGTAAAGCTGATTGACCATCTTCAAATTTCCCAACTGATTAAGGACAATAAAAGTCTTTCAAATGGAAATATACTTAAAAACATTACATTTACTCAAAAGCTTAACTATGCTTCTACAATCTCTAAACTTTTCTGAAGTATTAGTCAGAAATAGCCTTGGAGAATACGCCCTATAATTCATGACAGTAGAATGTATATAACAAGAAAGAATAGATTTATGTTGATGATAAAATCTGACAACAATCGCAACTACCATACTGGAACATACTAGCAATACAGATAAAAAGGAAAACATGTTATCTCTGCTTATCCAGAATATTTTTTTCAAAAATTTTTGTCTAAATTAGATATGTGTTAGAAACAAGACAGTGTTGGGAATACAGTGAATTCTTGTTCCATACAAAACAATTACAATACTTTAAGCTACAAACAACAATAAGCTACAATAATCAGCATTCAAAAATTACTTAATAATTAGTACAATATTGTAATAATGGGCAGGAAGGGGTAGCTTAGTCACATGTGGTAGTGGAGTGGAGGGGGGGAATTACAAACTCTCAAGTCACATGTAGGTTGCAAGTGAGTGTTTTAGAAGATACCGTTAGATATACCCTTTTAGTGAAAATACCCTTATATGGCAAAAGGATGCTAAACCCAAATACACATATATGCTGATAGGCATAGAAGATCATGCATCATACCCTGACTCATTCTGACTAATGCAGGTATGAGAAACTAAGGCCCTATTGACGTAAAGGCAATATTGCCAATAGGTAGAGTCACGTCGCTCCTTATGGAACGATTTCAGTAAAAATTGTTTCCTCAGCTTTTTGGTACTTCCTAATAAAATAAAAGTACTACAAGCACATTCTTTGCTGTATAATCTACATGCTTGTGTAAAGACAGTCTATTCGGCTTTTCTCTCTTTCTGCACGAGCAACGTTACAACAGGTCACTTTTCTTTGTGAAAAACTCAAATTTAGGCATACAGAAAAGCGCACAATGGAGAAAAACCGGGAATTATTATCTGCCTTCTTTCCTTCTACCTTTATCATTCGTCAGTATCAAATCAGACTTTCGTTGAGCCATTTTTTTCAAATTCAGAGTAAAAAAAAAATATTTATCCCCCAGTTTGGTTTTCTTACTTGAATGAGACTTTATCACGTGTCTCACGTTCAGCCACTGATGAATTGTTGAGAATCACAATAGGAACCCCGCCGTTCCATCGAAGAAGCCACTAGGCCAATGAAAGTGCTTCTGATAAAAAATCACGGTGAATGAAAATTGTGCAAGCTATTGTTTGGGTTTCAACGAATATTCGTTTTAGGGAGATGAAGAAACACGTTGTGGGGGTTGGTTTTGTTTTAGCTAAAAAACCGTCCGAGGGAATGACCAAAAAAGTTGATGAGCAGGAAAAAAAGAAGGGTCGAAGATCCAATGACAACTTTTTCGTTTACATTCCGCTTACTTTTAAAATATTCTCCTAGCTTTTAAGAACAAAATGAAACAATGATAATTAGCAAAGAGTTCAAGTAATGGCGTCAGCAAAATAATTTCGTGCGGTTTTTGAAGATAAACAAACCTAAACTCCTTCATATTTTTTTTATCATTGCACAGTCAGAATTGATGAAAAAATCGAATCGTTCCATAAGGGGCGACGTGACTCTGTGATATAGGCAACCAATATTCACCCTCTGCCAAACACTCCCTGATTTAGACTAACATTTAAATCTAAATCTGCACATTAAAAAATTTAATTATTCTACCTAATTTGATAAGGGAATAAGCCTTTTATATTTAAGTTTTCAAAATGACAATTGAAATGTTTCTTGTTCTAGAGAACAGGGTCTATCTTAATATTATTTAGCAGGTCAATTGTACCCCAGGTTGGAAAATCTGCCTATGCTGGCAACTAAGCTATACTTCTTGAGCTCATGCCTCTGACCTCTTGTGACCAAAATATTAATAATGTCATGTATATTATACCAGAGTTGCATATAATGGGCATTGTTGCTTAGTGGCAGTGATATGCAGCAAAATTTTGCATGTTTTCAAACCTGGATTATACCAGTCAGATCGGTTTCAAAAACAGGCATCAAGTTCCCCAACCTTAATATTGAGGCAGTTTGAACTGTTTAGTTAACATGTACATGCTAATTTTGAGGTTGCAACAAAAGAGTTTCCGGTCAGACATCAGTTTCATGCTACAACTATTTTATGCATTCTAGTTCTTTTGATGTTGTAATGCCTTTTTTGTAACATATCAGGCATATTTTCTATGCCACCTGACAAGTTATTTTCTGGCTGAACTCCAGATTTTAATTTGGTTAAGATTGCTTTGAAAGATTTGATATGCACCATGGTTTGTAGCACTTCTCATTTTTGCTTCATTTTAGCATGATAACCTCTTGCTGTGTAAACACCAAAATATTCTCTTATCCCCATTTCTTTCATAATATGGCCAATACCCTCACCACCTTGATTTCATTGAATAACTGATGATGCAGCTACATCAAGTTTAATTTCCAAGTGTTTCAAATAGTTTTCAATTATTTCACCTTTTTCAACATTCAAAATGGGGTAGTTTTTTTCAAATTTGTCCGGCCTAAGTTTCGATAACCTCCCCTGGTATTCTTCATGTGACAGGAGCACAAAATCAATCCACCTCAATAACAAAGGCCTGAAGTTCATGTGTAAAGTCTCTTCAGATGAATTTACGACCCACCCCCTCCCAAATATATTTAGCAGTAGAGAACACATGATTCGAAGGCAAAAAAAACATTTCAAAAAGAGAAAACTTTGAGGCAAAATGTATCATTGACAGGAAGAAAGGTGCTAATGCGTAAACTTTAATAATGATAATTTTAATATTCTGTACGAAAACCCAGATTTGGAGAATTCATTTCTATTTACTCTTTACTTATTGATAAAAACGCAAAGAATCAACCACCAGGACAATCTTATTACATTTTTCTTACCACAACTTCAATTTTCATTTTTAGAATTTAATAACAGTTGATTGCTAATAAACTTCTAGTTCGAGGGTTGCCCACTCCACCCGAGGGTTGTCTTGTATGAACTATATCAAATTTGAATTTTTGTGATCATCAATTTACATTTAAACAAGAAATAACAAAGAATGTATAGATATGAAAAGTGCAAAGGAAGGTGCTCTCACACAAGCACCGAGGAAAAGGGGGGTGGGGGCTAGAGCCACCCTCATACTTTGCCAAAAGCAGCTTAAAGAATTGAAAATAGACATTTTGAAGGTCTATTGAAAAAATTGGATTAAGCACCCGGTGCCCCAAATCCTAACAATTCATTAAGATCATTTTCACAAAAAACTTTTTTAAAAAAAAATAAGGTAGGCAAAAATTTGTACATACATCCCATCTTTGGGGCCAATGAGCTGGACGAAGAAAATGGTCATCTATCAGACACTGTCTGCAAACAAAATAATAAGGCCCACAATCCTTGCAGCGAAACAAATGGGAAGATTCATGGCTATCTTCTCGCCTACTTAGTTGAAAATTCAAACTGCAACGAAGACAGTTTTCCAAATTAGGCGGAGGCGCTTCATTTTCTACTGCAACTCTTTGAATAGAGTCACGAATGAGCTTCCAGTTTGCAATATCCTTGCCTTTCATGTCCCTATATTTGTTGCTGGAGGGCTTACTTTCACTTGCTTTATCCAAAAAGTTGCCGAGGCCATCGCTTTCATGTAGCGTTTCTGGGTCAATACTCACCCTTTCCTCAGCTTGATGCTGACCTTCCGCGAGTTCTCTTTGCGAGCTTGACTCATGATAGCATTGAGGATCTGCTTCTTTTGGACGTACCCATTTGGCTCTACTTTTGCCAGATTCGTCTTCATCAACAATTTTTATTTTCTTCCATGGAAAGGGCATGATGCTGCAAATAGGCCAGTTTCATGTTTCATGGCCTTTCTATAGTCACTGAAGACTTCTGCCTTGTGTGAAATGGGTGAACCCATATTTACCGTGACACTCGCCAACACATGTTAGGTGTTGCTAACACACTGCGATAGTGAGCGTACCACTCTAATACAGAGTTTTACGCTACTTAGTGTACCACCCTATCAGAATCGGGTGAGATTTTCGGGACAGAGGCCATGCAAGATTCTATCATGACTCATGCAAGATCATGTCATGACTCCTTGGTCAAAGAAGATCAAGGACTTTACAGTGAGTCATTTGCCAGTACATCCGTCCTTATACTTGGCATTCGCTATTAGCCTTTTTGCCCTTGTCTGTGAACGTTGCAGTTGGGATAGTTTGGTGTTGGTGATAGCACTCCAAACAATGTTGTCATAGCGAAGATGGCTTTCAAAGAGAGCTTTGTAAACTTGATCAAGTTTCCTTTGCGAAAGGATGTTGTTCAACTTTCTTATGGAGTTCAAGCCACCTTTCAGCTTGTTTTCGATAGTTTTGTACTGCTCTCTCCAATGAAGGCTTTCGTCGATGTTGATCCCCAAGTATTTTGTTTTGTCAACCCTTTCGATAACTTCATTATCGAAAATAAGGTCTGGGAAATCATTACCTACTTTGTTTAGTTGTCGCCTTTGGCCTATAACCATATATTCACTTTGCTGGTGTTCAAACTAAGTTTGTTAATCCTCATCCAATTTGATATATTTTCCAGCTCGTTTTACAAATCTGTTAGGTGTTCATTCAGGTTTTCTGACGCGATATTCACACATGTATCATCAGCATACATATTTGGAACCGTGCGTTTTAGAAAATTCTCAAAATCATTAATGTATAGTATGAAGAGTAAGGGTCCCAAACACGAGCCCTGCGGAATACCGCACTCAATGCTGCTTTTGCTGGAGGTGAATCCGTCAAAATAACAGAACTGCTTCCTATTGGTCAGATAAGAAGTGAACCAGCTGTGGGAAGTGCCGTCAGCACCATACTCTCGTAACTTCGACAATAGGATTTTAAGGTCAACGGTATCGAATGCCTTTTTGAGATCAAGAAATATACTTAAAGACTCATTGCTAACAATGGGCCTTTGCGAGCGTGGCGACGGTCCAAACAATGGCAATAATTGATTTTAGACAGTCTAAAAATGCATTATGGGATGCTTACGTAGCGCAATGGCTCATTGTTAGCAGTGAGTCTTTAAATTTGTTTTCCTCTCATCAGAGTTCTTGAACCAGGGGTCTATAACATTTAATAGACATGTCATTATACAGTGCAGTTTTTGGAACGCAAACTGGTTCAAGCAAAGCCTGTTCTGTCTCTTTAGCAACTCCATTAGTTGGTCGTGTACAATCTTTTCTAGAATTATAGACACAACTGATAACACTGAGATAGGCCAGTAATTGTTTACATCTGTTTTTGTGCCCGCCTTATGAATAGGCGTTATTCTGGCTAATTGCCAGATTTGGTAGAAATGCCCCTTTCTAAAGATGCATTGTATATCAGTGTCAGTGGCTTTGACATTATGATTATAGCATCCTTCAGTATTTTGACGGGGATTCTGTCGGCACCAGGAGCCTTAGAGTTATTAAGAGCTCTTATAGCACGTTCTACATATCCTACACTTAGTCTGTAGCTTACACTTGGTTCCTCCGGCTCTATTTCCAAGGTGTTGGGAAGGCTGACTTTGTATTTTCCCTGCTACCATAGGTCCAACCGTTGTAAAATGTTTGTTGAAAGCTTCTGAAATTTGTGAAAATGATTTTAGTTCTGTGCCTTCAAAAATAATGCTTTGAGTCACAGTGTCATTTGAGTTCTTATTTAAAACCTTATTTATTGGTTTCCACATAGCTTTTGGATTGTTTTTGGTTTCATCAATAAGGTTATGGTAACATTCCTGTACCCTATTAACATTCATTCCGCAATTTCGTGTAGTCTGACCAATAGGAAGTATCATTCTCGGATCTCTTTTTAGCTAAATCACGTTCCTTTATCAGGTTTTTTATTTTAGCAGTAATCCAAGGAGCGTGATGGTTAGCTACACTATAGAGGTGCATGCGCCTCCAGAAGAGACGTGATAACGCCATTAAAGATCGAGGCCTTGAGATCAGGGTCGCCACTAGTTGGGGCAAGCGTCATGTTCCAGTCAATGGTTGACAACTGAAGGGCCCTCTGCTTTCAAAACTTAACAGATTTTCGGAAAATCATTGTTATGTCATGGAATTCTCAAACTTGAGCTGTAGGTAGAAAGGAGAAGTGCAAAGAACCTTTTAGTGACATCAATTATTAAGACTAAAATACTTATCGTATTATCGAGAAGCAATTCACTTTTGTAAGGAAAATACTAGATTTCCACAAAAAATGATTTCTCAGGATTAACTGATTTCTACATAGTGTGGTTTGCTGCTCGGATTTCATCAGTTAATCTAAACAGCTAACAAAAAAGACGACGGTTCTCCGCAAATTCTAATACTTATTTTACTACAATGAATGCCAATCTTGGTGATGTTCACTGCAGATGGTGGAGGCGATAGCAGTGTTATTTTCCAAATCAACAGAATTGAGAGCTTAAACTTTCCAGATATTTAGCAGCATATTCAGAAACTTTTAAGCCCTTTAAGAGCATTGTTAACATATTATGATAAGGTCAATAAGGTTGTAGTTAATAGATAGGGGATGCCAAAACTTGTTTTAAGCTACTCTTCAATTTTGTTGTTGAATATCACATGCAATAACACTGTTTTGACACAAAATTAAAGTCAAACTTAAAGCTCTACTGACTTCACTTTTAGTTGAAAGTACCTGCTACTACTTATAGCTGTTTAAATAAAACGACCAGAGACAAGACAAGCATGTTGCTGATCTTGCTAGTCAAACATTTCTTTATTGTAACTTTGTTTATATCAAAATTGACATTGCATATTCATTGGCCCATTTGCTTTATTCATCTATCAGTCCTACTGAGGTTGTTAGTTAATCACGATCGTTTTAAAATACTCCAATAAATTCATCATAAGACAATTTGTGGAAAAGATGGCCCAAAAGCTCTTATTCGGTTTCATGTGATATATTGTTTCATTTACAAATTTTAGCATATCTCTAAACTATACAATTGTATTTAAGCCTCCAAATTAAAAGAAATTAGGCGAACAACACAATTTTTTATCTAAGCTAACTTTATCTACTGTACTGAACTAAATTGTTACTGTACTGAATAATGTTTAAATTTCTTTTCTAAAATTTCGTTTGGCAATCTTCTTGGCTCTCCTTCGCAACGGAAAGTAAAGTTTGCACGCAGGCTCAGATACTGACGCACCCAGTGGTATTTAATTCGGCACAAGAGAAAAGAAATGTTTGACTTTGGCTTTAATCTTCTGTTTTTTGAGGATGGACGGATAATAAGTCCTGCTTTCAATTTGAATATGTATATAATTTAGTTCCAATATTTTTATTTAATTTCTTTTGCATTCCGCTCCGTTGAAGTCATAGTTCAGTAATCCCTTTTTTGCTAAAAATGGGATCAATTACCTTTGTTTCTCTGGAATTCCTGTAGTTGACATTAAATTGACACTTGTTTTATCTTAACCAATGGTGATGGATTAAAGGAGCATAGTAAATTAAGACGATTATTCAAACAAAACAAAACACTGTATATGTATATACCTGTGAGATAAAGAAGCCTTTTGTCATCAGCGTTTTTTAACCGTAGATTACTTACCATTATTTGATTATCAACGAGTTTTAAAGGGAATCATTGCCAGAAAATCTTAAATTGTTTTTCGAAGTTCTATTGTATTATTGCTTCAGTAATAAACTAGAAGTAACGATACGTTATGAAATGCATGCGCTTGAGGAAAGGAAAAATGCCAAAGTTAAGTTGTACGATGGCGATACACAGAAATGGACAAAGACAAACACAAGAAGTACTTGACTATCACCAGGATATTAACAATAACAGAATAAAACAGCTTAGTAAGACAACTTATAGTGAAAAAGTATTAGCAATATCAAACGAGCTCCCGTTTTTGCCATCATTACGAATAGGTTTCTATCAAAGCTCCCAAACTCCAGGTGTAGAGACAGAGTATATTTTGAGGATTTTAGGAATTTTTGCCTGTAATAGAACAGAAGCTTTCAAAATTCTCATACTTTATACAGAAGGCTAGGTTCGCCATATGAATTAATTTTCTCGCCACATGCACAAGCAGAAGACTAGGTTCAGGAAGCTTTCCAAAGTGTACAGCAAATACCTAGATATCAAATAAAGAAATGGCAATAAAACCATGACAAATGGGCCTAGCTATTTTCAATTATTCACCTCAAGAGATAGTTGCTACTTCATAAACTAAAATTTCTGCATCTATTCACAATTTTACCTGGGCTAGACCATCACAATCGCGTCAGTCAACTCGAGGCAGCTTTGACCACAGGAAGTGAAGCCGGGAGAAATTACATTTGTACGGCAAAAACGGAGAGGTGCTGTAGAAACAATTTTATGAAACGTGCGAAATTAAGCAAAGAATTCAGGCGAAAATTAAGTTTTAAGATTTTAAAGTGTAAAATATGAAACACCTACGAACGTGAATGGGAAGGTAATGCATAATTCTTTGCATTAAGAGTGATGGTACCGGTCGTTGTTTTTGGAGGATCTACAGTCCTTTTTGCAGTCCGATTTACAGAAAAGCAACAATATTGAAGAACCTAAAATGGTATGGAGGGGGCCTATTATAGGGGGACGAAAAGCCGCAGAACCGTGCAAAAATCAACCAAATGCCGCAATCCGCACTGAAATTAAGCGCGAAGACGCGGCCGCGATAGCAAAAGAGGCCCTATAAGGGGTAATTGAAATATGAAATAATTAAAGTTTTCGGGGAGAAAATATGACTATTTAGATGTTTTGGCTTTGAAATATGAAATAACTTTGGTTCCCAATATGAAATAACAAAATAACTGAATAAATCTTTTAATGTTGTGTTAGAATTAGCTATTTGATAACAGTATTGACTCAAGTGTCTTTTGATATGTAGAGCTGTTAAAATACCATATTACACCTGGGTTGCTCTTTTAAATTTTTCAAACTTTTTCGGGGCATTTTCTCAAAGGAGGCACTTAAAATAAGAAGAGGTTTCATACTTCATGATTAGTAAAAATGCCAATAGCATAGAATCTACCGCAAATAGTTTTGGCTTATATTATCTCAACAAAATAGACGAAAATACCAGATAGCATCATACAAATGTTTTTATCTATATTAATTGTTCCACATCTTTATACAGTTTTGTAAATTATCTTCTGAAAATTCCCTAGCCATGAATATTACGTCAACCGCTGTTATTATGTATTAATTGGGACTGACCATCTCATGAATCAGTCTGAAAACTGTACGTAGATATTTTGTCCGACTTGCGGAGACAAAGTTCTTCGAAAACATTTGACAAGTGAAAAGAACCCTATGACACCATATAAAACTCCCGGATATTTCTTGGGGATCCTATTTGTTTGTTGGCCGGCCCTGCTTACACGGCCATAGAGGTGCCAGTTACACTATATCACTGTATTATCCTACCTCTTTGGTATGGGCACTATTGTTTAAATTTCCTCTCCCACTCTTGTTCTAACTGACAGCAATGACTGGCAGTAGCTTGTCCATTCTTAAGTTACTCCTATTCGACATGGAGTTCTTTTCAAAACCTTTGGTGTAAAGTGAAAAGCTTTGCCGCGGACCGTTATTTCATTTCAAAGCCGCAACCGTATTATAAAAGCCGTAAACCGTTGCGAATTTATATCAAAAGACGCAAGACGCAACTTTTGTTGAAACCGCAGTCCGTAGATAAACCATGTTTAAATCGGGAGGCCGCACGTAAAAATAGGGTCCAAGCCGTGAAGCCGCAAACCTATAATAGGCCTAATTGTAAACAAACCGGTGAAGTAAAATTGATCCATCACCATACATATATATCCGTAGAAATACTGACGGTCTCCGTTTACTTCCAACCCTATTAAAAGACTTCCTTTTCTTGTCAGTCTGTCAATCCTTACACACAAAAAACGCACGAAATAACCAGCGAGATGCAATCGAACGCCATACACTGAGTCACTTCTTGCCGTGCAATGCGGAAATCGATAGGCTTCACTGCCTCCCTAATCAGTGATGTACGATTCATTGCTTTAAAATGTCATACCTAAGGAGTCGCTCAGGTATATGAGTCACTCAGATTCACTCACATTTCGCAACGAAGTGTATGACACAGGAAAAAATTATAAATCAAAATGCCATAGGGATCCTGTTCCCAAAAGACAATGGAAATTTTGCTGACGTTGCACTAAAATCTCAAACTTTGTCAAGATTCGGAGGCATGCTGTCGCATGCAATAAAGTCAAGCTTTTTGCGAATTTTAGTTCCACTGTGAAATCATTTAATCGAGAGCCTTAACACTTAAGGTATGAAAATGTTATATATATGCCTAGTCCTTGTAGGTCTAGAGACACCGTTAGAACAAGGGATTCCTATTTAATAATCCTTCCGTGGGTTCCTATTTAATAATCCTTCCAAGCAAAACCCATTCCAGGTAAAATGTCATATGAAATAAAAGGACAAGCTCGATTTGCAACTTCATTTGAAGAGTGTATAAGCAGCGGTAGGACAACTAGCATTAATGATAGAAAGCTTAGGTACTATAAATTATTTGAAAATCAATTCGAAAAAGCGATCTTCGTGTAATGAACTCCCTACTAAGACAGTGGATTGCTAAATTTAGATGCAATGATAAAAGTAGTTCAGCATAAAAGCATAGCTTTGGAAGAAAGTAATGAAACGCTTCATGTATAAAATTTCATAAATTTAACGCTTATTGTATTAAAGGCGAGGCACCAAATTGTAAGGCAACAACACGTGAGTCGTGATATAATGCAACTTCTCAGCAATCCAGAGGACAAAAATGAAACTTTTTAACTGATAAATGCAAATGCAGACGAAAATATAATTTATTGCAAAATATCCGAAAGAAGCAATAGATATAGAATAAGTAGACAGATAGCTAGAATAGAATAACAGGAGAATAGATAGCTAACCTAACGGAGATTCATCACACTTTTAGCATTCGTTTTGTTTCTGTTCGACCTCACTTTCACTGTTCATTTTTTGATGTTTGTTATATTCACAAAAAGGTCTTTTAATAATGTTTATAGGTTTCGTATACCCGTTTAGATTATAAATATAATGTGAGTCTAAGATCATTATTCTCGTTGGGGGGGGGGAGCTTAACATGTTTGGAGGTACGGGGGCGTGCCAGTATTTAGGGGTACTTTTTTCTAAAATGTAAGGAATTATCGGTATCAATTTTTGAAATATGTGCGAAACTATGGCTATCATTTGAAAAATAATGCAGAATTATTAAGAGGGATATTCGGCATTAAAAAAAAATGAATGGCCAGTTAGAAAAAAAGCTATGAAATATGTGTAATATTGAGATTTTGGGGCAAAGGAGATGCAAATTTGTTGCATGATTTTTATGTGCTTTAATAATTTCATTTGCTTTGCGGAATTATGGGTCCAAATTTTTAACCAAAATGACACGTCCCCGTAAAAAATTAGGCTTAGTTTACCCCCCGAGTCACTATTAAATTAAGATTATTAGTAAATTGAGATTATTTGCCCGACAGAAGTTGTAATTTCGCTTTAAGATCAAAGAAAAAATTCAAATCTTTTTCGATGTGAGGCTTCATTATATACTTAAACGAGAACAGAATAGAACAATTGATGTGGTTTTAAAATAAAAAATCTAGTCACTGAGTAGCACTAGTCACTGAGCTAATTTTTCACAGGATAGGTTAGAGTATTTCAAGGCATATATTGAGTCTAGCACGGTTCTTAAATTGTTTTTGAATTTCATCGATTTTGAATCTCAATATTCTTATAGACTTCATTCTTTAGAAAAGTTGTGCATCTCCCGACGCATATCCATGGCTATTTAGATTCCCAATGGTCTGTCTATACAATAAACCTATCGGCAATCAGTGTGTTCTCCAACAGAAAAACTCTCCTGTTTCAGATTCTTTTGTTAACTTTGTCCGCTTGACTGACGAAATGCCCGTGGTACGTTTTTTGGAGCCCTTTTGTTTACAACCACAGATTTCTGCAGCATTGGCATTTTTGACACTGGAGTATACGGTGATGTGGATTATGTTGACAAGACGATGAAAATGGTACCGGGTTGATTTTCGTTTGGAAACCAACATTATGATAAGTTCATTTTGCTGGAGAGCCAGTTTTATTACAGTGCTTTTAAGGGTGTTGTTTCTGCTGTCAGTGGGTGCAGTCTTTGCGTCGGGTAAGTGATCTTTAGTGTCTGAAAATATTGATTCATTTTAGTCTTCAAAAATAAGTTGTAGAAAATAGAAACTTTGTCTTGAAGCTTTCAAGGGGGAAATTATAATCGTTTGCGAAAAATCATTCAATGGTGATGATGAAATGGAGCAACTCTCATTTAGTGGTCTTTGACACACCTAGACGGGTTCTATCATTTGATCCATGCGGTTCAAAGTTCGAGCATAATATTTTATCAAAATAGTTCTATTCCGTAGCTCTATTCTGAATAGGGATTTATAATCTAGGAAATATTTCAGTAAAAAATAGTTACAATACAACGATAGAAAAATTGCATTGCTTAACGATGTCAACTTTGATACCGCAAAATGACAACGTTGCGATATTACATTGTAACGCATTTTCTTTTTATAACAAACCAAGCTCAAGGCAGTCCTTTTTTTGGGACCTTTTTAGGACCCAGGATCTATTGATCAAATTGTGGGTAGTATCAAAAGTTCCCTTTTTAGCAGCGCATGTAGGGCCCTGAAGTATAGCGGGATGCATTGAAACTTTAAGCCCCCTAATCAAGAAAAAATTTCAAGTTGAACTTCGGTACTGAATTGAAATCGTTTCTTCAACAAAAAAACTTCCAGGAACCCCAATAGATCATATTTTTAAAAAACCAAGCCTTTAACTCATCTCTCATCTCCTCTAACTTTATAAATCCTAGTGAAACTTACTTTACCCCCTAAAAGGCTGCATTTTTTAAAACATTTTAGAAATATTCTTTTGCCGCGCTTTCGTTGTTTCAGTCCATTGTTTACAAAATGATCTCACGTTAACAGTAAAAATGTGTCACGTAATCAAAAAAATATGCATATCAAATCGAGGACATCATTTGATATTTAGTTGGGTAATCGTTGATATGTTTTATTAAAATTGACAATTATAACAATCAATTACATAGCTTATTTCACCACCTACTCCTATCACTTCTGATCTGGATAATCTCCTTCATTTAAGGCTATGATTCGTTAATCAAGCATCTCCTACATGTTTTTATGATTTTTTTTGCGATTGACAAGACTTCTTCCGAAAAACTGTAGAGAAATTCGACAAAAGGTACAGTTTTACATATTTCTATAGTTTTACCAAAAGAGGGTTTTGCTTTTGGATTTAGTGCCAACTTGAAATCATTACTGCTTAGTTTTGCTTACCTTTGGGTGAAATTCATAAAAAACCAACAAATTTTGCTTGATTATTATTGATTGTAAGACGTAATGGTCTCTGAATAACCAAAAACGTATTTTCGAATGAGCGGATTTTACTTGAGATATTTCCTTACGATTCTATTTGGAGTGGGAGGGGGATTATTGAAGTAAGTTCGACACACACACAAGCCTATCGACTCCTACGTTTCCCAACATGCATCGCCGTCCTCACGAATGGATTTGCTGCATCGATGGTTTTTATCCAATAAATTATTCAAAAGTAGAAGGACTTTAACAGAGGAAAATTTAAATATCAAATCAGAGTTAAAGCGCGAACAAGGTGCAGCCAAGCCTATAAAATCTAGCAAATTTGAAACCCTTTCAAGCGATAACAAAAGCACAAATTCACAAAAGCCTTTTGGAACCTATGCGTACACGCATTCTGCACAACACAGCAAAGAGAAAATATGAAAATCCCCATGACAAGAATAACATCTGTGACAACATAATGCGCAGTGGAAGCCATGACCTGACAGCAATAAAAATACAATCATCAAGTTAGACATGGAATTTCATCAGTGTCATAATCCGTTTTAGTACACTATAGTTCCGTAAAAAGGTCCCCCCAACCAAAAAGGGACTTAAATCATTATTGAATCAACGTTTTAAAATTTCGCTGAGGCTCACCTCATTTGATAAAACCTCTTAAACTGAAGCTTCCAAAATATAACTAAGCTTTCTGTAGAAAACAAGAAAGAATTGTCATGATTATATCTTGCTATTGTGTTATAGAGCGTCGGATGGGACTTTCTTGCATCCCATAAATAGAGGCCTCCTTTACGCCTCTGAATCTCATATAATCCTCTAGCGACCTACAATGCCTCCCAAAAGTCTTGGAACACTGACGTCAATTTCCAAGGTCAAAACCAATCATCCCCCTCTCCCCCACGGAACAATGTTGGTTTACCATCAAACGGGTTAGGATTTTAGGAAGCACTTTCTTTTGTGCTTCTTTTATGATATTTCTCTTAATCATCAACATTGTTTTAGGGGGAAGGAAGAAGAAGTAATTTTTTTTCATGAAAGGGTTGAAAGATATCAAATGCAGCCTAAATTGCTGGGCGTTCCAAGTACTTTTGGCAGGCATTGTACCCTGGGTACCAGAGCCTCAGTGAAAGAGATGGTCGAACAGCTTTCACCGACCAACTCTACCAAGGCTCTGGCACCAAGAGTAATAGTGACTTGCCTAGCCGAAACATTTATATACCAAAAAACCTAGCTGCTTAACCGTACTCCAGTGATTTTTAATTGCTGCTGCATCAAAAATGCTGTTGATCAAATAAACTGAAAACAAACAAATCAGAAATAAACATCACGACAGAAATACTTTCAATGGCAAGATCGAAAGGGACACAAGATAGAGAGTGTTCTGTAGATAATTTTATGCCTTTTTAGATCGTTTGCAATAGAGAAAAAGTTGTTTGGGTCTTCATTTGCATTTATCAGTCGAAAAGTTATATTTCTGCATCTAGATTGATCGTTAATTAGTTGCATGATATCACGACTCTGGTTTTGTTGCCGTAAAATTTCTTAACTCGATTAGGAAATGTACCTCGTCCTCAATACAATAAGTGTCACATTCAGGGGCGCCGGAAGCACGGGGGCAGTGGGGGCAGCGGGGGCAGTGGGGCAGCGGGGGCAGCACTATGACCTTGTGAAAGTTTCACTGTATTTATGCAAACAGAATAACACAATATTGCTGTTATGAACAAAAATAATCATTTATTATGGATTCATCAGCAATTATGCAAATAGAGGAAATTAATCTAGAATAAGCTGTGACATATTTGAACAGATAAATGTGAAATTTCGGGGGCTTGTTATGTTCTTCTTAAATCCTTTGAAGTGTCTTATGGCTGGTATCTACGCAACCAAACTATGACATATTTGAAGCGCAAAAACAGATTTTTATATCAAGGATGTTTATTTGACAATTTAGTCTAGAATTGAGTCATACTTTATTCTTTTCATTGCTGGATCTTGGCGGATTACCAGAGAACCAATAGCAATTGTTACTTTTTAATTCGCATTGAGCTTCAGGAAGTCTAGCGTCCACTTAAAAGATGAAAACTGTTGCCGAATCAAAAGCACTAGGGTTGCTAGCAAAAACACAGTTCAGAAATGTTCTTCCTTGTAATTGACACAGCTGTTTGAAAAATCTCCAAGTTATTCCAGAGCTCAACTCTGACAGCAGAGAAAGCTCTCGTCAGCATTAATAAGCATTATGATCGTCTGCATGAAGTTCGCTCCGATGAAGAGTAAAAGCGTCAGGTAAAGGAAATGCACATGTTTACCAGTTGTAAAAGGACTCAACAAAGTGAGCGCTGCCATGAGAAAGCGAGCAGAGCCAAGCCTAGCCGTCGGTCAGCTTTCAGTAATATGGGCCAACGATAGCTATTACTTTGCGAACTAGTAGAATGTAAAGCATTTGCGTGGTGGCTCAAAATTAGCTACAAGGCACTGATTTTTAGCGTCCCCTACAATCCCGGACAAAATTAATGAGACAGCATGCAATTTCTGCAATTTTTTTTATGTTGCCCCTATATATTCAAATCCCCTTTCCCCTCATATCAATGTTGGATTTGTAGCTGTATCATATTTGCTTCAAAATCATGTAGTCAGCAATGAATTGGGGGAGGGAAAAAGCTATTTTTCAAAGAGAAAACATAAAGTTTTTTTGAAAAGTCTCTACTTTTTTTGTCCAGGATTGTAGATAAGTATGTCCTTGGTACAGCTCTATCAAAGCTGTCTACATTATGCCAAATAGTTTTATTAGTGGTGTAAGGAGCAGCTGCGTCCCCTAGGAAAAATAACAAAGAAAACTTGTTGCTGGGGCCCCTAAACGTTCGGGACCGTTTGTTATTTAATTAAAGGTAACTTTGGTCTGTTACTCCACTGAGTTTATCTGTTTAACAAAAAATTCATGAACATTAGAATTTCAACAGAAGAACTATATTTCTGAAATAACAGGATAATAGCTTTGTAAAGTTGATTGGTAAAATTTTTCCACAGTAGTTATGTCCTATACCCAGCCTCTGTGAGATCAAGCAAATCATTCGTGACACAGAATTGCAAATCATAAAATTTTGATAAGCAGTAGTAGATTGTCAAGGTGTACTGGGATGGTATTGGTATTTCCCTGCGCTGGGTTCCAGAGCGAAAAGGGTTTTTAATGGGATGTAGAGAATCTTGATGTGGGCTTACCCTGTGAAGCCAAATCCAAGAAGGTGTACCTTCGTGATAATATTTGACTTGAATAGAAACTTTTGAAAAAACTGGGGGGGGGGGGCAAACAAGAGACAAAGAAAATTTCGGGGGTCGGGGGTGCCCCCTGGCCCCCCGTAGAAACGACACTGAATACCAAAAAGGTTCTTTCATCTATTCAAAAGGATTGCGTTCTACTATCCAAAAGAGATCCGTTACATATGAGTTTACATGTCTGTGCGATTCTGGCTACGTAGAACGCACAACCGAAATATGGGGAGATAAAAAACAGCATGTTCCTTCTAGCATTAGAAACAAAACTCTCCCGAAGCAGAACAGCCACTTCGCTCTTGCAGATCTAAAACTACAGCTTAAACATGCGATTCTGATATCGGGTAGCGTTTACTGACAAACCCAGATTGTGCAAAAAACTATAATGGCGACATCTTTCAGATTATTGGTAAAGCCCGATCGTCGTTCCATCTAGCAGTTTTGGAATCTATCTACATAAGTACAAAATATCGATATAGTGTAGACAGAAAAATTCATTATTGCTTTACGACTCCATTCGTAACATTTTCAATAAGGAATTGTCAATTTTCATTAGAAACTCATAAAAGAATTCGGGAAATATCTTTTTTGCTGTTGGTATTTGATAAAGGAAAGTTCTTTTTCAAAGATGCTGATCAACTTCAAAAGCCGACGGTGACTAATAAGATACTGATATTCAGCCCATTGTCAGAGCGAGAATGGGGCGAGAATGTCACGCTTATTTTATGCCTTAATATAAGAAACGCGGTGAAGTAAACAATTATTTGATTTTCCTTTGTTTCTTGTAATTATTATTCCCCTTTTTGCATTCTCAATGATTCTGTAACAATGGAGTATTTAGACTAACCGGACCCAGGGTACCAGAAATACAAATTTCGGACTTTGACATATAGACAGGACACATAGCCTAACTAAGACATTCAAGCTAATGTTTATTTTCTTAACGGATTCTTGTAGTAGGGAGTCCAGGCTTTCGTAATCTGCCAGGTGACTTTTTTGAAAATGCCTGGGTGTCATGTGACTGATGACGTCACTTAATGGTAAAAATCAGACAAAATCATTGCCAGCTCTTTACTGGAGTGTTATTTTTTGACGCAAGTTACATAATTTGACTCATCTCGTTGCAAGCCTTTAATTAATGTATATTATTTAATTAATGTCATAATGAAAATACTGATGGCGGCAAATCATGCTTAAATATACATTAATTAAAAGCCCGGGATCGGCGACACGTTCCCGACTCTTACGATTTTATGGGAACCAGGTTTAATGCTGAATGAAATTTTATTCTTTGTGTCTATTTTTAATGCCAACCATCAAATTATGTTCAACTACGAGTTTCATGATATTTCCTGATTGCCAGGTACCCAAATTCTGATTCTATAGTGCCCAGAACTGTGGTGGTATTAAGATGTGTCCAAAACCCGCGGAACCCACTGAAATCGTACAAAATTTTCGCGAAAACCCATCATTTTTTTGAAACCGTAAATTTGGAAAATGGTTTGCATTATGCTCATTGTTCATCAACATCACGGCGTCGATATATTTTCACCGATGCTGTTGCTGCTATGTTAGCCAAGTGACACGATGACGTCACTCAATGGCGGCGCAAGCTACTGTAAGGGGCGTCACCAATGAGAACGTTCCTTTTTTGCCTCGATTCATTGCTTTGTACCAGATGATTGATTTTTCTAAACTTTTGTTGCTTTCATAGATATTTAGGTATTTGTATTATTGTGGCTGTTGTTTCTTTTTTCTTATTCGTTGCATTTGAACAAATTTTCAATTTCTGGTAATTTGTGTAGTTCTGTAATTTGTCACGAAATTTAAAGTTGAATGCAATACAACACAGATATGGTGTTATATGAAAGAACTAAGATATCAAAGACATAAATGGGGAGTCTTCGCATCAGGTATCAGAAACAAATCACCCAAACTGACCTGGTGATGATCTCAATAGGAAAGAGGGACTTAGTAATGTCTATTTACAATTTCACCCACACATGGCAACCTTATTAGCGAATGTTTTGTAGTGATTTGCTAGTGAATGCTGGCATGGGAATCATTTGAGAATGTTTTGGTATTATCTTTGACTCAGTAAAAGATTATCATTCCTTACATATTTTGACTAGAAATTTTTGCTGATTATGCTTATCCTTCCTCAATCATCGCAATAAACTCATTCGTCTTTGAAGACTTTGCATATTTGACAGCGTTGTCAAGGGTGGCTTCAAATATGTTTGAAACATTGACATTGAGGCATAGTTTAGATTAGTCAGATCCCACACCTCCCCTGACCCCCAGATGCTACGGTGTTAGTGACCACTCCAGCCTTCGTCATTTAATGCGTGCGATATCAAGGGCACACATCAGTATACGCATAGAGCGAATAATGCGATCGCGCGCATGAGTCAGATATCTGACCATTGCTGTTTACCATTTTAGGACAGCATTTTTTTCAACGAAACATTGAAAGTTTGTTTCTAGAAGCAAGGCAACATTGGCTCAATCTTACAATAGAGCTTCGCTTGTTTTCCTATGCTGGTGCGACGGTCGACTTTGTTTTTGTGCGAACATGAGCCTCTGTTTCGCTATTGCCTCACTTGACGGAAGCTACAACAGCTGGCGCGCCAGTAATTACTGTTCGACAGAGTTTCTTGAATTGCTCTGTGAATAGACAAATCAGTTGACTTTGTTGAAATTCCGCCGATTTTTCTAAATTATCAACATTGTTTATGGGGGAAGGGGGTGTGGAAATAGGTGTATTCGGGGAAAGAATTGAAAAATGTAAAAAACAACGCAAATATCTGGGTGTTCCAAGTCCTTTTGGCAATGATTTTACATGTTCTGTATGTTGCCCTATTGTAATAACATATTTGGTACACATTCAGAAGCCTTTCAACTTCCTCTGCCCAAGCCCACAAAGATGGGAAACTCTTAACAAAAATACAGTATCTTTAACACGCAAGCAGTCAATGACTCAAACTGCTTCTACCTTAAGTCATACTACTTCAGTCATAGACTTTATTCTTTATTGTTTCTATTATTGACAGTCTATGATAATGGAGAGGCGGGGTTATCAGTTATATTTTTTTAATTGAGGAATTATATACGGGCCCCTATAGCCAAGGTTACCCCTCGTGACCCTGCTGCTCGGCAGTGCCTGCGACCAAAGTGTTTAGAAGGGGGTTGGGGAAGGTAAGCGTCCCCTGTACTTCCTATAGCCACGCCACTGAGTAAAGGTAACAAAAGCAAGCTGCAAACCATTGTGCAATAGCTAACTTTTGCTTGCTTTTCAATGCGCCGTGCAACGTTTAGGCCTACTTCGTTCGTAGAAATTACTAGAATTTGCACGCAGTTACTTCGCATATTACATATATAGCATGTTATATAGTCAGAGGGAATCCCTTATGTTCTTTTCGCATGCCAACCTATTGTTTACGCATCATGCAAGGATTTATCCCCATTAGGTACGTTCAAGAATAGTCCATTGCGTTCTATTATTACATCATCGTTTATATTTGGTATTAGTTTTGCAGTGTAATCATATATAGCAAAATCTATTGTCAGCGCACACATATATATAGCCCGTAGAAGGTAGTTTGGGGGAGAGTTAGTAAGATCTCAGGAGTGAGTAAGATTTGCTGTGTCGAAAATACATGTGAAAACTTCAATTGGTCGTCATTTCTCCGTCTTTCCTACGGAACGTATTACCCTCGACTTCAATATAGGCTCGAAAATTAAACTTCTTTAGATGGGATGAAAATGGTTCATGCAGATAATAATGTACCAACATTTACGTTTTTACACCTAGGTGAAATTCAAAAGATAACGCAACCTAGAACTTTGCGTAACATTTAACTTCCGGAAATACGCGCAACGCTACAAGTAGGCAGGGCATTCCTCTCAACCATCGACCGCATTGCCTAACCTTTGTTTTCTCGGCTGATTATGGAACACTATGGTATAACAAATAATTTAAGCCCTTACAACATTTTCAAAAATTCATCAAAGTCACGTTACCGATGACGTCAAAAAGGTTATGTTTCCTAGACTCAAAACCATTGTAACTTCTTACGTATACGTCTGACTTCAATATAAACGCTAGATTCGGGCTCGCCTGAAGAAGAGCTTTCCAATGATATATACATATGAGTATTTTAACGATGTCAGCAATTTTCAATGATGACGTCATCACTTTCAAAATGGCCGTCGACCAGCGAGCTGACTCTGATTTTGCTAGGCACAATTTGGCATTATCGCGATTTGACATTATGCATGATTTTGCTTGACACTTTCTTATAAAGGAAAAGAAGCTCCTTCTTCGCCATCCACAGTTTTTCATTATTATTCTTTTAATTTTATTAATTAAACCTAAAATAATTGTTTCCGAAGACCGGACCTGAAGCCGTCCGTACGAAACCGAGCTTGCACAAAGGCCAAGGGCTTATATCATTGGCATTGCCAGGAGGCAGGAGGGAATAGTTATTATATAGTTTATTACTTTGTTTAATACCCCTGACAGGGCTAGATAACTTGCCAATCACTCATAAGGTGCCTGTCTATCCAGTATGCAAGGAATATACCTTGATTCTTTCTTAGATATGATCTTGACATATGGTTTTGTTCATGCGGATGAAATGGGGAAGGCAAAGATAAACCAAAATATGTGAACGAATGCTGACTTGTATAGTGAGATCAAGGTGCTGATGGGTTGCTTTCATCAACTCATGGGTTCTCCAACGTCTTTTCCAAAAAACACACACAGTCAATGCCCATAAGCAATGGCAGATTGATGCAAAAAACTGTTGATTCTTGAAAATCGTCAAAAAATTGAAAAGTGTCTTGAAATCGCTAAGCTGGACAATTTGTCTGCTTTGTTGAGCATGGTAGCAGCTTTGCAGAAAAGCAACACTAAGCTACTTTTGCAAGCAGTGCGAAATATGATTCTGCTTACATTTGCATTGAATCGCATCAACTATGCCCGCTACTGTGCATACCAGCACCTGCTTTTCCATTGCACTTCAATCATTACAGGGTGAGGGTGAACAAACTACAGCATTCCAAGATTGGAACAAATAAGGATTTGGCGGAAATTTCAAAACAAATTATCTGCAAATCATTGCGATTTACATACAGAGCTATTTAATAAAGAAGCTAAAGGGACTGCAGGTCCATACAGGTCTGGCTTCAGCAATCGTTAATGCGGTTAACACTTGGATTGCTACGTCCCACATTCATAGCAAGTTTAGAGGGGCTCTGAAGCAATACTTTTTCGTAAAGCCATCATCAATTCACAAGTACAGCATTCCAGGTGGGACAAAGCTCCTTCAGAAGCATAATGATAGCCTTAGAGAACTCTTCAAAGCTATGTAACCAATCGGCTTTCTGCTGCTCCTGCAAAATCGACTTTAACTGGTGAAGAATTGGATTAATAAAATTCTACTGACCTCCTTGCAGCGTTGATCATGGGAGAAGAGAATATGCATCGCTTCACAAATGATCGCCTGATTAATGGCAGCGTTTAATTCTTCACGCCGATCAATAAAAACAAAGCTGAAGACAGATCTGGAAAAGGTCAAGGAACACAAAACCGTGGTCAAGGAACACAAAAACAGGCCTTTAACTACTCATTTTGAAGGCAGGAAGTCTGCTAGAGGCATTTACTCATCCCCTGACAACCGTTCCTCTTTCAATCATTATCGCTACAGCTGGTTTAACTTTGTGTCAGTCAGACAAAGTAACTTTGCAACGACTCTTGCTCGAAGAGGGGCAATGGATCAAAGACATGCCTCCGAAGTCTGCCGTTTGGATAGTAGACTAAGTGGCAGCAGTTCGCTGCATCAAACCGATGCCAACGTACCGAGCACGGATGCACAGCCTTATCAAATTTGTTGCTCCTGAAGCTGGGTATAAGTTGGTGAACCTGGGCCAAGGGGTCATTTAGAAGTTTATTACCAAAACATGTTGCAAGGATTTAAATGCCACGATCTCCTGTATCGAAATTAGAAGCAAATTGATTTTATAAGACTGATTTCTGAAAGAAGACACATTGGGCTTTTGCTTTTCTCCATGTAAAACGCAAATGGTTCCCATTTCGGAAGGGATGCTTGCATTAATCTACAGGCTTTACATGCTTTATCTGGGTGTAATTCTAAATCCTATTTCCGCAACGTAGGAAAGGTAAGGTTGCTGAAGACAGTCATCAAGAGCCCGCGATACCTTGAACTGCTTGACAGCCTTGGAGAAGAAAAAGTGGTCAGTGATAGCGATATAGAAGATTATCAGAAGTTTGTTCAAATGGTAATGTATTCTGGCAAGGTCAAGAGAAGCTATGTGGAAACAAGACTAAAAATGTACAACAAAATGAAACTAACATTTAACTACTTCCTGATTCACATTCCAAGAAGATAGCCTACTGCTGGTTGCGTTGCGTAGAACTATCTGTCAAGACTTTTTTTCGAAAGTTGTGGCTGGAAGGTGTTATATTCTTGTTTTATCACAAAAAGATCTTAGTCAGAGAGAAACAACTGTACACATCGGTCGAATAATAACAACTCAACTGAACAATGGTTAGGATTAACAACAACAACATATTAAAATATCACAAGGATTACGACATAGGGTGTCCATGTTTATACTATATTACATCACTTCCCCTTTTGAGAAGTTATTTGTTCATGTTATAATGTTCGATGGCATAGCTTCGCCAAATCTTTCTGGTGGTCTTCTTAATCTTTGAGAACGACGATTTCCTGGACCAATAACTCCAGTTCCAGTTTCTGTCTGTTTATTTCTGTGTTCTTGAGAAGTACGTTGTTCTGCTACTTCATTACCAACATCACTATCTGTTTCCGACTCTTCTGTGCGAATTACAGAATTATTGAATCGCTTGAAGTGAGATACATTTCTCGTGACTCGGTGTTTTTGGCTGTTTTCTGCAGTTACTTGTGTTCCTTTCCTTTCAACAACCAAGTACGGTGTCTTATTAAAACGAGATGTGATCTTGTTGCGGCGTTGTTGTTTAACTAGAACTGTATCACCAACTGCTATAGAGCTTTCTTTTGCATTTCTACGTTGATTTGCGTATTTCGTGTGATAGTTCTGACTCTTAATTTCATTTTCGCGAGCCTCTTTGTGTTTATTAATCACAATTCTGCCAGTAATTTCTGGTATTTTCCCACGAACTTTCCTGTTAAATAGCAATTGGCTTGGAGCAACTTTTGTTGTGCAATGCGGCGTTGAACGATATTGGAGTAAAAACCTTTGCAGCTCTTGACGCCAAACTTTTCCTTCAATGGCAGCTGTCTGTAAGGCTTTTTCAAGTGGCTGATTGAAGCGTTCAACCTCGCCGTTGGCTTGAGGCCAATATGGAGTTGAGAATTCATGTTTGATATTCAATGCATCACAATATCGACGCAACTCCTCACTTGAAAATGGTGGTCCATTATCGGTTTTTATTGCAACGGGAATGCCGTGTGTAGCGAACATTTTGTCAAGTTTCGGTATTACACATGAAGCTTTTGTCGATTTAACTACTTCAACCTCTGGGTAACGCGAGTACCTATCGACGACAACCAATAAGTATTCATTGGATGGTAATGGTCCACAAAAGTCGATATGTAACTTCTCCCATGGCCCAGATGGCATGTCTGAAGGTTGAATAGGCTCTGGTGGTGCTGCTTGACCAACCGCTTGACATGCTATGCATGAATCTATAGTCTTTTTTACCATTTCATCTATAGCTGGAAACCAGACTTTCTCTCTAAGAAGAGCTTTGGTTTTCGACAAACCTTGATGACTCTCATGAGCCAAGTCGATTGCTTTTTGCTGTAGTGAATTTGGAATGACGATCCTTGTCCCTCGAAGGATAATGTTGCCTTTTCCAATTGTATATTCATCTTTACAACTGCTAAAAGACTTTGCAATTGAACTCCATTGGTTCAATCGTATCGCGGCTCGAAGACCTTTAAGAGCATGATCTTCAGAAGTTGCATCTGCAATTTCTTTTAATGTCATAGCTTTAGGTACGCTGTGTTCAGTTATGAAATTCACATATTCTTCAGTCATAATTTGTTGCTTTTTACCACTGTTAGGAGCGGGATGCCTTGACAAATAATCAGCTGGATTATCAATGCCTGGCTTATATATGACATTGAATGAATATGGTTGCAAACGCAAAACCCAACGCTCAATGCGTGCAGAGGGCTTAGAGTTGCGATTGCCGTAGATCACTTCTAACGGTTTGTGATCTGTAATTAACGTAAAAGGATGTCCATATAGATATAGATGAAAATGTTCCACTGACCATACGATAGCCAATGCTTCTTTCTCTGTCTGCGAGTATCTTGTCTCTACATCCGTTAAAGCTCTACTCGCATATGCAATAACTGTTTGATCCTCCTGTCCTGTTGTCTTTTGAGACAATATAGCTGATAGTCCCACTGGACTTGCATCTACCAGTACGTAGGATTCTTTATTTTTGTCAAAATATGACATACAAGGAGCAGACGATAAGGCTGTAGTAAGCTTTGTAAAAGCAGCCTGGTGTTCAGTGTTCCAAGAAAAATGAGCATTTTTCTTAGTTAACTCTCGGAGAGGAGCAGTAATAGTGGCAAAGTTTGGTATGTACTTACTGCTATAGTTCGCCGTACCAAGTAGGCTTCTTACATCATGAGCATTTTTCGGAACTGCTGCATTGAGCAAGTCATTCACACGCTTAGGATCAGGGCGTGTTCCATCTTTTGAAAAGATTTGACCGAAAAAATCCAAAGTTTCACTTAGAAACTTGCACTTGCTTTTGTTCAAAGTAAGTCCTTTATTCTTCAAACGTTCCAGACATTTGTCTAAATTAGCGTCATGTTCTTCGCGTGTAGCTCCATATACAACAATATCATCAGCGATATTTTGAACTCCATTCAAACCTTGCAATGCTTTCTGTAAGGTATACTGAAATATTTCAGCAGATGCGTTTGTATCATAGTTCAAACGTTTATAACGAAATAAACCAACCTGAGTTGAAAAAGTAGTAATGTTACGACTTTCTTCACTCAGTTCTAGTTGATGATAAGCTTGGCTGAGATCTAGTTTTGAGAAAAACTTCGCACCATTGAGTGCACAGCTCACATCATCTACTGTAGGAATAGGGTGACGTATGCGGTTAATTGCGTTATTAGCGACGCGCATATCAACACATATTCTGACCGCCCCATCCTTTTTTGGCACAATGACTATAGGAGAAACCCAAGGTGTCCCTTTATCGGCTGGTACACGCTCGATAATATCTTCCTTTTCCAACTTTTTAAGAGCTTCTTTTACCTTTTGACGCATATGATAAGGAATACGTCTCTGAGGCTGAATTTTGGGCGTCTGACTGTGATCAATACTTAAAGTAACAGTGTCATCTTTCAGCTTACCAAGTCCATCAAACACTTCCGGGTATTTATTGAGTATGGCATCAATCTGAGTGTCGTTTCTTGATAATGTATTCAAATGAAGGCTTATTAGGCCAAGATCCATTGCTGTAGACGATGATAAAAGATTTCCGCTACTTGAGTCATTCATAACATAAAACGTAGCAAGAGTGAGACGGTTCTTTGTTTCTATGACAGCATTGAATTGTCCTTTCAAATGAACAGGCTTTGAACTGCTGTATGGAAAAGCTTTCATATTTGTTTTCTGCAAATTAACATCTTTCATACGTGAAAAGGTGTTTTGATCAATAACATTAATCGCGGCGCCAGTGTCAATTGTCATCTGAAAAACTGTGTCGCAAACCGTGACAGCGACTTTAGGGCTTTTGGAATTTCCGTTATTGACAGCATACAAATAATCCTCATCTGATGATGGCATATTTTCAAAAGATGTATTGTCCAAAGAATGCACGGTCTTTGGTTTTCTGTTTTGGTTGCGAGGGCCCCTTTGTTGCCGAAATTTGTTGCCTGAAGTTTTCTCACGACAAACATTTGCAAAATGGCCTTGTTTTTTGCAAATTTTACACTCTCTACCCTTTGCAGGGCAAGTCCCTGTGTGTGGATATGATCCTCCACAGTTAAAACACTTTAATGAGCCCTGTGTATGGCGTGTTGTGAGCTTATTAGCTTCAGCAAAATTTTTATCCTTAGATTCAATCTCCTTGACTTGTAGTGTACTTTGTTCGTCCCTGCGACCTTCTAACAGCATGGCCTTTAAATCAAAGTTGGGGTCTCGCAGTGCCCTTTTCCGAATTTTTGATGACGTCCCTCCTATGATGATTTGCTCTTCTATTTCAAATTCGGCATCGTGAAATTCACACATGTGAGCCATAGTTCTTAGACGGGTATGAAACTGATCAAGAGTTTCTTGTTGTGCTTGAGTTGCTTGTCTAAATCTATAAACTTCATACCGCCGATTCTTTTGAGGTTCAAAATACTCGGTTAGTTTAGCCTTCGCAGAGTCGAAGTCATCTGCTTCACCAACATCGGTTAAATTCTTAAAAATTTCCCTGACTCTCGGTCCTGCTTGATACAACAGCAATGCGCGTTTACGTGTGTTATCAGTAATTCCACTAGCTACCAAAAACATTTCGAAATCATCCAGCCAGTCGTTCCAACGGGTGGCAAGGCTTGCTCCCACTTCCGCATGAGGACGAAATTCTGCTACTGGTTTGATCGAAACAGATGGAAGTTGAGACATGACTACTTGAAGAAATTGTAACACAACATGAGAAACGAAATTTTCTCCTCGTCGCCAATGTTATATTCTTGTTTTATCACAAAAAGATCTTAGTCAGAGAGAAACAACTGTACACATCGGTCGAATAATAACAACTCAACTGAACAATGGTTAGGATTAACAACAACAACATATTAAAATATCACAAGGATTACGACATAGGGTGTCCATGTTTATACTATATTACAGAAGGGTATTCTGAAGAGTCTTCCTTGAAATCTTTTTGCTTCACGTGCCCCCTGCTGCCTCCTTCTTTGAAGTCAAGACGGAAAAACAAGAGCCGATTTTCAGAAAGTGTTGGGGCAGATGTCGAAAGTGGCAATGAAAACCTCCCTGCTCTGAAGAAATGCAAGAGATGTACAGAGGTACCGAAATAGGGCCGTAGTGTCGACGAAATCAACGCTAGTAACGAATACAAGGTAACAACAGACCAGGTAGACTCTGACCTAAGTAGCACTGAACATTCTGATGAACTAGAGAATGAACGGGAAGTTTATGACTTTAGTTCGTCGGAGGATTCGGGCGATAAATGGATATGAGGCGAATATATACCGTAAATCCTCGAATTAGTCCCCTGGGGGCTTATTCATTTCTTATATTTTTGGATGGGGGCTTATTCCAAAGAGGGGGGGTTATACGAGTGGGAGTTATAAAATTATTGTAGACATTAAGAAGACATTAGTAAACGATCCAGAAATGCGTTTGATTAGATCAGAGCTTTTGTCTTATAATGTACTGTTCGACGGCCATTTTGAAAGTGATGACGTCATCATTGAAAATTGCTGACATCGTTAAAATACTCATATGTATATATCATTGGAAAGCTCTTCTTCAGGCGAGCCCGAATCTAGCATTTATATTGAAGTCAGACGTATACTCAAGAAGTTACAATGGTTTTGAGTCTAGGAAACATAACCTTTTTGACGTCATCGGTAACGTGACTTTGATGAATTTTTGAAAATGTTGTAAGGGCTTAAATTATTCGTTATACCAAAGTGTTCCATAATCAGCCGAGAAAACAAAGGTTAGGCAATGCGGTCGATGGTTGAGAGGAATGCCCTGCCTAAAGGAAGTGCCCACTTAAAGCAGCATTTAAAAAAGTCCATCGCAATGCATAGATTGGCAATAGGAAATAAATAAAAGCCATTAAAGAACTTTGTTAAATGCCTTTATCAGTCGTAACCAGGACAGTAGATCGAGGAGGCTAAGAATCGACTGACCCGATGCGGGATAAAAATTTTGGAATTATACCTTCTAAAAGGCAGTGGTGGTGCTAGAAAATCTCCGACAGAGGGACTTGACCTTCCGACAGGGGGACTAGGCAATCGGAGTGAAAACATGGAATCCCAGTTGAAAAGGACGCAGAAACATTGGGATTGTGACAGGGCTATATTCAACAAGCAAGAAAGAGCAGCTCTTTAGAGCGGAATTATCATTGTCCGTTAAATCTCTCTCTGCGACAAGTACCATTCAACTTTTCTTCGCCTGTCTTGTTTCTGGAATAGCTTTTCACCCTTTTCATTAAGCTGAAAGAACGTTCATTTGTAGCAACAGATGGAGCAGCAGTGATGAAAAGCCGGTAGAGACTTGCTGCCAGTTTAAGTATTCCGTACCTTTGCTCGGAATGGAAAGCAATCTTGGCCGCTACGTTGCAGCTCAACTGTGCCACTTCTTTCCCGTTCTCTAGATCCCTCTGTTGTTCTTCTTCGTGCTTTCTCTTTGCGTGTTCGAAGAAAACTGCCAGCTCGCTGTGTAGAGTGGTGCTGCTTTCACGAGAGAACACTGTGGAAAACATTGAAAGAAGACTGCGCAGTTCCTCGATATTGCCCGGCATTTCTGGGTTCAATACTTTTAGGAAGGGTTCAAACGTACCTCTGAGACACTTTTCCTTTTCAGCAAGAGTAGCAGAAAGGCTGTCAATAAACTTAAAGAACTCTGTTCTGTAGAAGATGCTAATTTGTTGTAGCTCGAAATTCTCTGCTTCTGGACGACGTATGTTTTTGTGAAGTCTTGCAAAATCTGCAATAGGGTCGGTGCCGAGATATTTTGCAACGCTGATGGCGGCTTCAATTTGGTTATTAACATTTTTATCCTCCGATCGCATCCCATTCAGGCAGTCTTGAGTTGAGTTCAGTACGACCAAGTCACTTGCAACATTGACGCTTTTTCTTTGCAAATAATCACTTAAGGTCTTTGTTTGCGGCGCGGCATTATGATTGTGAGAAACATTAGGCCACAGACAAAATCAATGTTTACAATGTCATTTAGAAGGAGGTCGGGTGGTGCGGAGCGCCGTAATTTAAAGAACTTCTCCATCTTACTGCACTGAAGTCATATATTCGCGCGAATGTGTAAGTTAGACGCGCGGATGAACCTCGTATTTGTGGAGGAAACAATAGAAAAACGGGCCTAAATGAACTAGAGTGTCAAAGATAGATTTGTTGGGAACGTGCACTCAACAGTTACGTAATTGCTGATTTTGTAAGTAAGCTAATGACCTTCGTAATTAGTAGCTAGTGTAGGACGCGTAGTTAGAGTAGATTGCTTGCTGCTCTATTGTTAGCTAATAAGAAGCTTCTAGAAAGTTCTAATGATCGCTGAGGTAGAACTTTTTATCACGCCTCACGTAGAGTTAAGTGAGTTGTATGTTTCGCAGTTAACAAGTCGCTAGAATCTCAAAACCAACAAGATTTGTTGAAAGTTTTAATGGGTAAATCGATAAAAATCTGTGAGATATTTCATTTGATAGACTTTACCTCGAAGATCTATCGTTAAATGTAGTGGAAAATGACTAAAACACGCGTTTAAAGCCTTTTCTGAGGACTTCCCCATTTTACGGCAACAGTCACTTCTCCATATTACCGCTGCCCTATATTACGGCGCTCCGCACCACGGCGATTGTTTAGAAGTGCTGATGCTCTCAACTTTGCCTCTTTATCATCGGACTTTTTTACGTCATCATGAGCACAAATAAATACCTCTAGGCTCCTCCATACTGCTTCTACCGATTCTGCTCTTGCTGACCATCTTGTTTTTGACAGGTTTTTCAACTTCAAGCAGTTTTCCACATCCTTTGTATGTTCTCTCAAGAACGCATTTCTTTTAGTGCTCTTTGTAAATGTTATTCAAATTTAATGGCTCTCAAATCAATCCAGAACTTACCGCTCATCTTTCTGTCCGATGATAGTCCCACATGGTGCGTTGCTAGGGCGTCCTTTGAAATTTTCTTTAAAAGGTTTTATTGTGTTACGTCCGTTAATGACAGTAATAAGCGGTTTGGTTGTTTCTGTTCACAGCAAGAAAGCCCCGGTCGATGGTAATCTCATTGTCTTTCTGAATGTGAATGCTCCTCAAAGCTTCGAGCTATTTGTTGCTACGCAAAAAAAGAAACGTTTGACATGTCTTTTAAATTTGGTCCATTTGCTCCTTATTCTTCCTGATTTGAATTTTACCTGCATATGAGTAAGTTTTATCTGAAAAATTGCTGAACAACAGAGTTGGAGGGTGTGACACCCCCCCCCCACCCCCGGGTCGGGACGTCCCTGGGTGTCACAATGTTTCCAAAAATGTGGGTTATTAGATCTCCGATATTTTTATGTCTTTTTAATGTTAGTTTAGGGAGATGTTTCTATACCTGTTTTTGTTCTTTATCTTTTAAAATTATGTCCCAGTGTTCTTTAAGACTTTTACTTATATTGATAGTCCGATTGGCGTTAGGTATGCCGAAAGAGAGGGCTTAATTTCCCGATATGGTGTGCAAATTACTTGGGAGTTACCTGTTTTTACATTTATACTCAGTGGCATTTCTGTAATCGTAACCGTTACTTCTTCTTTTTTAAAAAAACTTAACAAACGGTAGCGGAATCTTGCTCCGACAAAACTATAGATTTTCCTCATATATCTTCCGACGGATGGGCTAAGCAGCTCCGACATCTCCCAGACCAGGTTTAACAAAATACTATACTGCGCAGAATCGGCAACTCAACGTTTCTCAAAAGAACAATGATTATTGTTTCTTGAGAAAAGTTGGGGATGGGAGGAGACATGCAAACAATCTTTTCGTGGTACAAAACTTGAAAATGGCTTTGAAAAAAGCAAACATTTAGTAAAATAAAGCTTTGCGTCTTACACTCTTCAGAATTTAAAACGTCAGAACATAGACCGACAACTCTACGCTAGGAAATATATAAACCCAGTTGTGGATCGAAATAGGCCAACCAGAAACACGAGCACATGACTGTAAAGGTTGACCAATCATTGCCGCTTGCCTATTGAGAATGTTACCAATGGAGTCCAAAGGTGAAAACGAACTCCTTTTGGTATACACAGTAGCGGTTTTTTTTGTGCTTATGTAGATAGATTCCAAAACTGCTAGGTGGAACGACGATCGGGCTTTACCAATAATCCGAAACATATCGCCATTATAGTTTTTTGCACAATCTGGGTTTTCCAGTAAATGCTGCCCGATAGCAGAGTCCCTTCCGTCCATTCAAAAGGACTGCGTTCCTGCCACACAAAAAAGTTCCGTTGTTTATGAATTTACGTGCCAGTGTGATTCTGGCTACGTAGGGCGCACTACCCAAAGATTAGAGGATAGAATAGAACAACATGTTCCGCCTAATATTAGAAAGAAAACTCGTTCCCAAAGAGAACAGCCACCTCGGTCTTGCAAATCTAAAATTACAACTAAAACCTGCGATTCTGCTATAGGGCAGCATTTACTGGAAAACCGCGTTTCTGATTGGCCGATCCTGACATTCGAAGAAAGAGAACAAATTACGAAGGTGTTTAAGAAATCAAAAGTTTGAATAACGTGATTAGGATTGTAGTGTTCTTTCTCTTGGGAACAATGATTTATGACTGAAGTCTGTGGCGCAGTTCGAAACAAGCGCATTAAAATCTTTACAAAGAGAAAGAATAATCATCGCCGAATGAAAGATTTTGATGAAATAAATGTCCGATCGTTATCCCCCTTCTCCAAAACAATGTTGGTTGAAAAGCCTATTACTTACCCTAGCTGATAAAGTGACATTGGACGAATTTCAAGCTTTGAAACTGTTTTTATCACAGCGTTTTAAGGGGGAGAACGACATGCTACTGAACTTGCGTGAAATTTCGCATAGTTTACCAAGACTTTTGGCAAGCATTGAACATTTCAAAAGGGCACAAAAGCAAGTCTGATGACTAATTCATCATAATCCTAATGCATTCATATTACATTCTCAATATAATCACGGTGGCCAGAAAAGTAGGTTATGAAAATGGTCTTTCGCATTACAGTAGCATACATTCAAGTTTTTCTATTGTCTGTTATCTTCTACATTGCTCCCTGTGTCGTCATCGGTATTTTGGGACTATTTTTGACACATATTTAAATTGTTTTTTAATTTGCAATTTTGTTTTTTTGCTTTATGGTTCATTTGCGACCAAATTTGAGCCACCTTCAGCGTTTTTGCCGAATCACTTTTTGACAGCCAAAGACTTTGAAAGACAAAGGTTAAAATGGAGGAATTTTATATATTATGAGGAATTTATATAAAAGACACCACTCATTTTTTACAACAAATATTCGAAATACACACTAGCATTCCACCAAACTCGTGGCTGGTTACGCTAGACGTCAAATCTCTATACACCAACATCCCCCAGGACGAGGGGATCGAGGCATGCCTCGAGGCCATCCGGAATTATTATGGGGACACCCCGCCAATGCGTACAAGTTACATCAAACAAATGATGGTATTCATACTTAAACACAACTATTTTACCTTTAATGGTAGATTTTATCAACAAATTCAGGGCACTGCAATGGGGAGCCCCTTCGCTCCCAACTATGCCAACATATTTATGACAACTATAGAACAACATATTTTACAAAATGCCCCAATGGGGCGTACTCCAATGTTTTGGAAAAGATTCATCGACGATATAATTTTCATTTGGCCACACACCCTTGAGGACCTACAAAATTTTAAACAATACACCAACACCGTCCACAAAACAATAAAGTTTGAAGCAAATTATTCCAATTCAAATATACACTTCTTGGATACAACAATAAACTTACACAAAGAGGGGGGAATTACCACCTCACTCTACCAAAAACCAACAGACACTTGCAATCTCTTACACGGTGATTCCTTCCACCCATGGAGTTGTAAAACTGGAATCATTTACAGCCAGGCCTTACGTTACAGAAGAGTCATCACAAGTGACGAAGAGCTATATTCAAAATTACAAGAATTAAAAAACAACCTCATCATAAGGGGATATCAGATCAATGATATAAATGAACAGTTCAATAAGGTCATTAGACTATCGCAATCGCAGCTACTTGAATCTAAACAAATAAATGACGGCAGTTTCTCCACACCGAAAGGCTCTGTTTTACCCTTCATTATACCCTATGACAACCGCACCATTCACATCCGTGAAATTCTCAAAAAACACTGGAATATTATAACAAAGGATAAAGAATTACAAAACATATGGTCAAAAACCCCCATTCTCGCCTTACAAAGGCACAACAACCTTGGAGATTGGTTAACTCATACTAAATTTTGAGCATCATATGACATTGTAAGATGCCTCGATACCACACCATCAACATTACTATTATGTCACACCAGACCCCAATGCTTTTTCTATTCGCGATTTATCTGCATAAACAAGATATCCCAATTTTATAACCATTTGTCTATATATGCAACATACTTCTACATTCAAAGGATGATACATGCCTCTATGGCTACAATATACATATTTTATATACACTGCTACAACATATTAACACACCTTTGCTGGCATCATCCCTGGACGCAGGGGTGAGGGGGCACCCAGGTGTAAAAGAGCATACTGATCATAAGCCCCGAAATGCTCTGCCTGGTGGATTAGCTGAGGAGCTAGCAAGGACTCATAATCACAAAATATATCATACAGATGTGTATATATGTGTATAGATATATTGATATGTTTGTGTACATATATAACACTCTGTATGAAAGAGAATAAACAGTATAGAATGCCTATGCTGAAACACGCCCCTTTAATGCGGGTACAGTACTTCAATAGCATACTGGCTCCCAGGTTTCGTTCGGCACAAGACTGTGGGACAGCGCCCGGTACAGCAGGGCTGCGGTTGGTATTACACCATTTTTTCTTAGTTTTCTGACAAGCTGAGCTTGTTATTTGTATGGTTTCAAACAAACTTTGACACATATTTAAATTGTTTTTTAATTTGCAATTTTGTTTTTTTGCTTTATGGTTCATTTGCGACCAAATTTGAGCCACCTTCAGCGTTTTTGCCGAATCACTTTTTGACAGCCAGAGACTTTGAAAGACAAAGGTTAAAATGGAGGAATTTTACTCTCAAAACGAAAAGACGGCAATCTTATTTTTACTTTGAACCAGCTTAAAACGTGAAGAAAACTTGCATGTGAAGGAAAAAATTCGTTTGACACTGATCTTCAGAAAAAAAGTTGCATTGTATTTATGTAAACTCTCAATAGAACTAGCAACTTGAATGAAACTAGATAGGTGAAACGCACTTCTGCCTGTGATGCAACGCACTTCTGCCTGTGATGAAACGCACTTCTGCCTGTGATGTTTATGCCTGTGATTCACAACACCCAAATGAAAATTTCTTTATGACTTAGACTGCAACCTCTCTACTCGTTTTTTTAGTTTCTCTTCATAGCTTACTTTTTTATCTACCGTAATAAGCCCCCCCCCTCTCGAATAAGCCCCCATGGGGGTTTATTCGAAGGAAACATAATTGTAGAATAAAGTCTTATTTCAAGAAAGCCCCCACAGCACAATAGCTATACAGTATTACTTCCTTTGACTGGAGACCAAAAAGCAAAAAGCGACTTTTGTGATGATAAAAAAATTATAATATTTGTTAGTTCTTTATAATATTTTTTAGAAAAATTATGTCGTTTTTATGACGACCTATGAGAAAAATATTAAATTTTGAAATAAGCCCCCCCCCCCTCGAATAAGTTCCTTCCTAGAATAAGCCCCCACCCAAAAATTCATTTTTGCAATAAGCCCCGGGGGGCTTATCCGAGGATTCATGGTATCTTGTTTTCTTTGCTTAGTTTTTTACCTTCTTTGACTTTTTAAATACTGCTAGATATGTAGGCAGTTGACCTTGGAATAGTTATTGTTTTGTTATCATTCTGCAACGAAATTTTTGCGGCTTTCACTTTTTGCCGCCTTTTATATGGTCAAACCTCGGATTTCATTTCAGAATAAACTGTTTTTTATTTCTTAATTTACATTTCAGGGCAAAACTGCACAGAAATATGCGACATAAATGCAGTTTGCAGCAATGGGAGTTGTGTGTGCAATGTAGGATTTACAGGGAATGGCTCATTTTGTGCGGGTAAGCTAAGAGCATTTTGTACTAATCGGTGAATAGGTCGGCTATAAACAATGTTTTACAATTTGAATGTATGCTATTGTATTTTGCCTGATTATGGTATGCAACTTTATATAAGGCATCGTAATAAAATTAATTATAATACCTCATTCTTGGAAATTTGTGGTAAAAGAGAACATAGCATTGTGAAGCGACGACTTCATCTAATTGATTCTTGAAATCAAAAACGATTTTCCTACAAATTTTTATGATAATTTACGCAGCAGAATGCCCCTCTCTACTTTTTTCAAACAAAATAGATTTTTTGAAAAAAAATTTCGATTGTGAAATTTTACTTTGACCCCTCACTTTCCAACCTATGAAACTTGGTTTGGCGTCAATAAAAATTGATACACAGTTAACTCAAGCTGTGTATGAAATTTCGCTTGGTCTCGCTGTTTAAAAAAATGATAAATCATTCACAAATGGTAGTCTTCAAATTTTCGATATCCCTGAGAACGTTCCACCACAGTCTGCCATGGTAACGCTATTTAGTCAAATGAAATCTTTTGCTGTCCCAAGTACTTCATAGCATCTCCCATTGCCGATATTTTGTTGGCATATCTTGCTATCATATGTAAGAAAGACGCATACAACGATTAATATTCTTCAAGCAATAGAATTCAAAAACCTGTATTGTCTGAGTGGACCTCTATGCTACAATTGGGTTTACATCTGGTAGAACCAAGACAATGAAGGGAGTGTAGGGCTTTACGTTACCCAGGTTTCATTTCTCAAATACCCAGAGTGGTTTGTGTGTGGAATGTTACCCAGGAAAGATGACCTTAATTCATCTGTCAATGCAATCCATATTGTTCCTCTTTTCCTAGCATATACCTCTGTCTTCAAGAAATGACCAGAAACAAAAAGAAATTAGCTTGTAAGCTAAATATTCCGAATTATGTGTCCCCAATTATGTGTCCCCAATCGAGCTTATGTGTCCCCAATTAGCTTGCAAGCTAAATATTTTTTTGACACATTAATAAAGTTTTTTATTGATTGATTTTTTTTCTCATCAATGATTCAACATTTGGCGCTGTTTATATACCGAAAGGCCGCCGGTTCACACATGTTTAGAACAAAACTTGAAAAATTTGAATCTTATTATTTTTTCCCAACAATTTTAACTAATCAATCCGGGATATTGTTTCTACAATTTCTATGTTGGCGGTGTCCACTTTAACTTTTGTTTGCCTATTTCTGGAACCACGTATGCACAGTATGGCACTTCGAAGTAGCGCAAATGACAGCTTGGTACGAATCCAAATAGTCACCAGTGAAATTGACAGATCACGTTTCTCTGATATCTTCGTAGATAAAACCGATATAAACTTTTCAGTTTTTCTATTTGAACCACCACTGTGAGCGAAAATCAATGGCGTAAAAGAACCATGCTCAACTTGTAAAACCCTTTGACAGTAATCGCGTTTCTTCTCTCTTTCATTCCCTGCAAAAGTGTTGTTTAGTTTCTGGTTTCTGTACGACGGTGCGAATAGGTTGAATACCCTTACATCAAAAAATGCACTTTGTTCCTTCTGCCAGAAGCCACGTATGCTGATGTTAAGCCTTGCCTCTTCTGATATGTTGGAATTTCTTGGGAGATTTTCACCACTGAGATGTTGTAGAGGTGCCTCAATTCTAACATCATTTGAAATTTCTGTTGCTAACTTGCCGAGTAGATCACGTACTTCATTGTGTCGATGATGAATGTATCCACCTTTTTGACAAGACATCGCATGGTCAACGGAAAAGTGTTTTCCGCATACACAAATAGTTGGCATGAACTTTAGATGCCATCTATATCTTAATTGGATTGCGTCGTGGAATTCACGCTTGTTGAGAACAAAATTTTCAGCCTTCAAAGGAAGAGAAGTGAGCCATGAAGACGCACCTTTCATACAAGACAGCTCGTTTGCTTTGCGTTGATCGAGTGTCATAGATTCTCTTAGCAGTGCAAGTTTCTCCTCATGCGATTTTGTTCTTTCATGGGCAATTTCAATTTTCGTTCTCTTCATTTCATTGCTGTTAAGCCTTAATTCAGTTGCTTGTTGCTTGATATTCATTGATAACTGACTGGTCACTCTCTTTGAAAAAGCATATTCTTGATGAGCTATCTCAGAAAATATTGGCATGCCAAGTCCTCCAAAACGTACCGGAAGACTGATTAGTTTTCGCTCAATTTCGGAGCAGTGATAGCCTTCAGTTAACACCGGTAAAAACTGTTCATTTATGAAAGCATCGAGCAATTTCAGTGCTTTGCAAAAATCAGGGATGACTCTAGTAAAATAAGTTATCCTATGACGAAATCCACTAACAAAACAAGTGTATGCTGCATGCGGCTCTGAGCGTGCTATTCTATATAGTACTTTTAACTCTTCAATCCAGCCATTCACTACTTTGTTTGCATAATCTGATTTATCATTGGCCGTCCCTATATATGAACCCAAGTATTTTTGTCCTGATGTTGTGATATTGATCTGAGTGTTGCCAAAGATCTCGCAAGCTTGCTCATAGTTCTCTTCTTTCACTACCAACCATGATTTTGACGCATTGGGATGATAACCAATCAAAGGACCATAGTGTAGAACATTGTCCTACCACGATTTTAAGTGAAGTAACGTCCCTGCACCACCAAGATCATCTGCATAAGCTGCATGCTTTACCCTGCTTTCAGCTGATTTTATCAATGACAGAAGTGGCATAACTCCAATTGCATAAACAGGCATAGCAAATGGATCGCCTTGGGTCGTTCCTTCGGCAGATGGTATTTCTTTACTTCCTGTGATAAAGAGACGAGATGGTTTTCCATAGCAGTTATTTACATATTGAGCCATTGAAGGACATATATATTTGATGTTATGCAATAGTGCCTCTCTATTTAAGCTATTAAAGGCATTTGATGCATCCACTAGAAGCAGGCCATCAGTTTCTTCCTCTTCAAATATATCTTTCATTGCATGTACAGCAGCCTCGCAGCCTGAAGGTAATCCAGTGCATAACTGTAGAGATTCTCCACTCTCGAGTATATCAGGCTTAATGACACGGATAATTGATTTTCCAATGATCCTTCTCAATACTTCTCCAATACCGATTGGTCGAGCTCCAGGATTCTTGTCAAGAGGGACCAAGCGACAGGAAACAAATGCTTCAATCGAGCCTTTGTTGATATCTCTTGTGCACAGTATGCGTGTGAATTTTGCTAAAGCTGTTTTCAGTTCTTCACCCGTCTTTTCAAAATTTTTGGATACTAGAATTCTCCGCCATCCATCAGCATTCATTCCAGAGGAACTGTTTTCTGACAATTTTGTAAACATTAGCTGCGTATATCCAGGAGCTAATCCCTGGAGAGACCTGTAAACTGCAATTGCAGTTTCAAATTCAATCATTTCTTTTATAGTTAACCACCCTAGCCTAGGCTTCCAATCAATGGAAGGGATGATGCTGTTAGTAGAGCTTTTAGTAGTGGTTCGTGCGGCACGGTTTTGCAGCTTTTGCAGCTTATCGAGCAGGGTTTCTCCACAACAACCCCACACCGAGCAGCAGTTTCTGAAAATGCGGTTCAACTATACTTGTATACATGTTTTTTTACAATTTCTAATAGAGATATTTTTTAGCATATTTAAGCATGCCCACTGCTCTGGATATCTTGCCTATAGAAAAAGTAATATGTTCTTTCCACTTAAGTTCTGAATCAATCTGAATGCCCAGATACTTATTTGATCCAATCATATATCCAGGTTGTCCTCGTTTATATGGAGATTGATCACAGGATCTCAATTGTCCATGAAATGTTTTTTCAAATTACTCGAGAAACCAAGGATCATGCTTTGCGTTTTGGCTACATTAAGGGAGAGTTTATTACCTTCCAACCAAATCTGAAGCCTTTAAAAATTTTTTTAGAATCAGTGGTGAAAACAAAACTTTTGAGCCAAATACTTTATTAAAACCATTATAACATTATAACAGACAATTGAAACACTATAACAGACATGGAACTTATATCTGAAGGCTGCTAGCTTGACAGATTACGGATAAGTATAAATTCACGCAGAATGTTTAAAAACCAGCTCTAAAATTTGCATTTCCTCATTAACAAATTCATTGAAAAGATATGAAATTTATGTATTATTGGCTCATTAATTACTTGGTTGTAATAAGCCAGATATAAAGACAAAACAGAACTTTAAATGTATATATAGCTTCACTATAATCATACACAGAGTGCCTAACTCACCAAACATGTTAACTGGAATAGAGACTAGGTGTACGTCTGCATGAATTTCAAAACTGTTGTTCAGAGGGGACAACACTTGAATTGCACACTCAAAGCAACTAAATGGCACTTTTGTCTACTATGTATTCTCTTTGGAAAAAAAACTAGGCAGATTGCATCTGAATAGAATAAGTGAGCGAAAGTTACTTTCATAAAAACAGATTCATAAAACAGAACTTAAAACAGTAAGCTGGCTTAAAAATGTAACGGAGATAAAAAAAATGAATCTATTAATAATGCTCAAAGATTTCTTGCTTGCAAAGTATATTTTATTCAATTTGCAAGACATAGAAAGTACTCCCAAGTACATTTTGACTACAGCTTTTTACCCCCATCAGATTATACTCTAAATCTGCCGGGCAGGCCCCCCCTGATCAATTATCTGATACAACAAATAACACTTCCCATCAAATAGCTTTTGTACTATCAGCGTTTGCAAGCACAGCTCATACTTTACTACAAAACTCCAAAACACTCAGTTTGAGCCTTAAATAATCAAGTTTAATAATTTCTTGCTTCTCTGCACTGAATCTTTCTAGAAAAATTTTAAATTTACGAACTTTCGCTCTACCAGAGTAGATAAAAACAAATGAATAAAAAGTGAATTAACAACGTAATTTTATAGGTAATGCATCAAAGACCTTTATCGCCTTTTTTTGAATGGAGATTTATGCCATTTTTTGATTTGCAACATCAAAGCAAAATCCTGAATAGGAAATGAACACTAGCTTTCTCCAATTAGGCATGTCTTAAAGTCACCAGAGAAAAAGGGATGTTACTTTTATAACTGGGATATAACTGGGACCTGTTTTTCATACATTTTGACTGAAACTAGGATCTAACAATTTTGACTGGAAACGCACTTTCAATTCATTAACTGACTGTCTTGTTTGAAAATTAATAAAAAATACATTTCAAGAAACTGCTCAGCTTAGAGTAGTTTTTACCATCAAACTTTGAGTTCAGATACAAATTTTTACCTTTTTTGCGCAAATATTGTTGACGTATGAACATATAAAGTTTAGAAACTGATAAAATGTATTTGACCCTAAAAATTGTCACTGATTCGTCGTAAAAACTTTACCCAAGTAGTCGCTAGACATGGTATTATCCCCAAAGGTATTATTATATATAATTGATATATTAATGAATTAAGCTATTATTTTAATTTAAGAAAACACCAGGCAGTCAAAGAATTTAAAAAAACAATCTAAACAATGGAATAAAGTTCATCTTTTTCTAGAATATTCAAGTACTTTGCCAGTGGAGCAATTTGCAACTACAAGTGGATTTATAACAATAGCAAAAACGAACAACCTCTGGACACTTACTTCCACATCAATGTTAGGAGAACTATCTACAATGCTTTCCTCTGTGGCAGAACAAACACTTGCAACCTCAACAAATCCTTATATGTCAGAATTTTCAATAACGACAACAGTATTAGCAATGAAAAATAATCAATCAATACAAGAAAGTAAAGTTCAGTCAATATCATATGCTACATCAATTTCCCAAATTACAGAAAATACAGTTATTATGGAGTCACCAACTCCATCAAATACGAATCATCAAGGTTTACTAAAAACCTTCGAAACTATCATAAAAACGTCAGAAATAACAAACTCAACAACGACTACTAGTGTTTCAATTTTATCTTTAGTTCCTGATACGATATCATCAAGTAGCGGTGAGAAATCCACAGTGGCCTCCAGGAACGAATCTGTTTCACTTCCAGCTACAAGTTCTGTGGGGGCATCGACAAGTACTCAAGTACTTTTATCGTCTGGCAATGAATTTACAACACCAACATCGAGTATACCAAGTGCAGTAGCTTCTACTAGTGTTCCTCTTTCGATATCATCAAGCATTTCTGATACTTCGATTGTGTCCCCCTATGGAACTTCATCAACAGGAATAATTACATCTGATTTCCAAACTAGTATTGGAGCTACATCATCGTTGCCTTCTTCAGTGATTCCGACCACTTTAAATACAATAGCTGCGACAAGTTCATCTTCAGTTGCTGATACGATATCATCAAGCAGTGCTGAGACATCAACAGTGGTTTCAAGTATAGGATCTGTTTCACTTGCAGTTACTAGTTCTGTAGAGGCATCGACAAGTACTCAAGTACTGTTATCGTCTAGCACTGAAATTACAACACCAACATCGAGTATACCAAGTGCAGTAGCTTCTACTAGTGTTCCTGTTTCGATATCATCAAGCATTTCTGATACTTCGATTGTTTCCCCCTATGGAACTTCATCAACAGGAATAATTACATCTGATTTGCAAACTAGTATTGGAGCTTTATCATCGTTGCCTTCTTCAGTGATTCCGACCACTTCAAATTCATTAGCTGCGACAAGTTCATCTTCAGTTGCTGATACGATATCTTCAAGCAGTGCTGAGACATCAACAGTGGTTTCAAGTATAGGATCTGTTTCACTTGCAGTTACGAGTTCCGTAGAGGCATCGATAAGTACTCAAGTACTTTTATCGTCTAGCACTGAAATTACAACACCAACATCGAGTATACCAAGTACAGTAGCTTCTACAAGTGTTCCTGTTTCGATATCATCAAGCATTTCTGATACTTCGATTGTATCCCCCTATGGAACTTCATCAACAGGAATAATTACATCTGATTTGCAAACTAGTATTGGAGCTACATCATCGTTGCCTTCTTCAGTAATTCCGACCACTTCAAATTCAATAGCTGCGACAAGTTCATCTTCAGTTGCTGATACGATATCATCAAGCAATGCTGAGACATCAACAGTGGTTTCAAGTATAGGATCTGTTTCACTTGCAGTTACGAGTTCTGTAGAGGCATCGACAAGTACTCAAGTACTGTTATCGTCTAGCACTGAAATTACAACACCAACATCGAGTATACCAAGTGCAGTAGCTTCTACTAGTGTTCCTGTTTCGATATCATCAAGCATTTCTGATACTTCGATTGTTTCCCCCTATGGAACTTCATCAACAGGAATAATTACATCTGATTTGCAAACTAGTATTGGAACTACGTCATCGTTGCCTTCTTCAGCGATTCCGACCACTTCAAATTCAATAGCTGCGACAAGTTCATCTTCAGTTGCTGATACGATATCATCAAGCAGTGCTGAGACATCAACAGTGGTTTCAAGTATAGGATCTGTCTCACTTGCAGTTACGAGTTCCGTAGAGGCATCGATAAGTACTCAAGTACTGTTATCGTCTAGCATTGAAATTACAACACCAACATCGAGTATACCAAGTGCAGTAGCTTCTACTAGTGTTCCTGTTTCGATATCATCAAGCATTTCTGATACTTCGATTGTGTCCCCCTATGCAACTTCATCAACAGAAATAATTACATCTGATTTGCAAACTAGTGTTGGAGCTACATCGTCGTTGCCTTCTTCAGTGATTCCGACCACATCAAATACAATAGCTGCGACAAGTTCATCTTCAGTTGCTGAGACGATATCATCAAGCAGTGCTGAGACATCAACAGTGGTTTCAAGTATAGGATCTGTTTCACTTGCAGTTACGAGTTCTGTAGAGGCATCGAAAAGTACTCAAGTACTGTTATCGTCTAGCACTGAAATTACAACACCGACATCGAGTATGCCAAGTGCAGTAGCTTCTACTAGTGTTCCTGTTTCGATATCATCAAGCATTTCTGATACTTCGATTGTTTTCCCCTATGGAACTTCATCAACAGGAATAATTACATCTGATTTGCAAACTAGTATTGGAGCTACATCATCGTTGCCTTCTTCAGTGATTCCGACCACTTCAAATACAATAGCTGCGACAAGTTCATCTTCAGTTGCTGATACGATATCATCAAGCAGTGCTGAGACATCAACAGTGTTTTCAAGTATAGGATCTGTCTCACTTGCAGTTACGAGTTCTGTAGAGGCATCGACAAGTACTCAAGTACTGTTATCGTCTAGCACTGAAATTACAACACCAACATCGAGTATACCAAGTGCAGTAGCTTCTACTAGTGTTCCTGTTTCGATATCATCAAGCATTTCTGATACTTCGATTTTTTCCCCCTATGGAACTTCATCAACAGGAATAATTACATCTGATTTGCAAACTAGTATTGGAGCTACATCATCGTTGCCTTCTTCAGTGATTCCGACCACTTTAAATACAATAGCTGCGACAAGTTCATCTTCAGTTGCTGATACGATATCATCAAGCAGTGCTGAGACATCAACAGTGGTTTCAAGTATAGGATCTGTTTCACTTGCAGTTACGAGTTCTGTAGAGGCTTCGACAAGTACTCAAGTAATGTTATCGTCTAGCACTGAAATTACAATACCAACATCGAGTATACCAAGTGCACTAGCTTCTACTAGTGTTCCTGTTTCGATATCATCAAGCATTTCTGATACTTCGATTGTGTCCTCCTATGGATCTTCATCAACAGGAATAATTACATCTGATTTGCAAACTAGTATTGGAGCTACATCATCGTTGCCTTCTTCAGTGATTCCGACCACTTCAAATACAATAGCTGCGACAAGTTCAACTTCAGTTGCTGATACGATATCATCAAGAAGTGCTGAGACATCAACAGTGGTTTCAAGTATAGGATCTGTTTCACTTGCAGTTACGAGTTCTGTAGAGGCATCGACAAGTAC
>NW_027020025.1:4040609-4062767 GCF_013076305.1 Rhopilema esculentum | reverse complement strand
GTACCTGCACGTACTGTAAATAACTTGATCGCCTCCACAGACACTATCGTAACTCGCAAGTGACAACAGATCCTATACATGAAACCACTGTTGATATGTCTCAACACTGCTTGATGATATCGTATCAGCAACTGAAGATGAACTTGTCGAGCTATTGATTGAAGTGGTCGGAATCACTGAAGAAGGCAACGATGATGTAGCTCCAATACACTAGTTGTAAAATCAGATGTAATTATTTCCTGTTGATGGAAGTTCCATAGGGGGACACAATCGAAGTATCAGAAATGCTTGATGATATCGAAACAGGAACACTAGTAGGAGCACTGCACTTGATATGTCTTGATGTGGTGTTGTAATTTCAGTGTAGACGATAACAGTACTTGAGTACTTGTCGATGCCTTCTACAGACTCGTACTGGCCAAGTGAAACGATCCTATACTTTGAAACCCACTGTTGAGTCTCAGCACTTCTTGATGATATCGTATCAGGCAACTGAAGATTGAACTTGTCGCAGCTATTGTATTTGAAGTGGTCGGAATCACTGAAGAAGGCAACGATGATGTAGCTCCAATACTAGTTTGCAAAATTCAATGTAATTATTCCTGTTGATGAGTTCCATAGGGGGACACAATCGAAGTATCAGAAAGCTTGATGACCACAGAGATAGACAGCTACCACACTCGAGTGGTCTGAATCTGCACTTGGATACTGATGTGGTGTTGTAATTCAGTCGACTCGATCGATAACGTGTGTCAGCTTAGTACTCGATAGCCTCTACAGAACTCGTAACTGCAAGTGAAACAGATCCTATACTTGAAACCACTGTTGATGTCTCAGCACTGCTTGAATGATATCGTATCAGCAACGAAGATGAACTGTCGCAGCTATTGTATTTGAAGTGGTATCGTGTACCTGAAGAAGGCAACGATGTGTAGCTCCAATACAGTTTGCAAATCAGATGTAATTATTCCTGTTGATGAAGTCCATAGGGGGACACAATCGAAGTATCAGAAATGCTTGATGATATCGAAACAGGAACACTATAGAAGCTACTGCATTGGTATAACTCGATGTTGTGGTTTGTAAATTCAGTTTGCTAGACGATAACAGTACTGAGTACTTGTCGAGCCTCTACAGAACTCGAACTGCAAGTGAAACAGATCCTAATACTTAACCACTGTGATGTCTCAGCACTGCTTGATGATATCGATCAGCAACTGAAGATGAACTTGTCGAGCTATTGTATTTTGAAGTGGTCGGAATCACTGAAGAAGGCAACGATGATGTAGCTCCAATACTAGTTTGCAAATCAGATGTAATTATTCCTTGTTGATGAAGTTCCATAGGGGGACACAATGCGAAGTATCAGAATGCTTTGATGATATCCGAAACAGGAACACTAGTAGAAGCTACTGCACTGGGATATCTGATGTTGGTGTTGTAATTCAGTGCTAGACGAAACAGTACTTGAGTGACTTGTCGAAGCCTCTACAGAACTCGTAACTGCAAGTGAAACAGATGCCTATACTTGAAACCACTGTTGATGTCTCAGCACTGCTTGAATGATATCGTATTCAGCAACTGAAGATGAACTTGTCGCAGCTATTTATTTAAAGTGGTCGGAATCACTGAAGAAGGCAACGATAGATGTAAGCTCCAATACTAGTTTGCAAATCAGATGTAATTATTCCTGTTGATGAAGTTCCATAGGGGGAACACATCGAAGTATCAAAATGCTGATGATATCGAACAGGAACACTAGTAGAAGCTACTGCACTTGGTATACTCGATGTTGGTGTTGTAATTCAGTGCTAGACGATAACAGTACTTGAGTACTTGTCGAAAGCCTCTACAGACTCGTAACTGCAAAGTGAAACAGATCCTATACTTGAAACCACTGTTGATGTCTCAGCACTGCTGATGATATCGTATCAGCATCGAAGATGAAACTTGTCGCAGCTATGTATTTGAAGTGGTCGGAATCACTGAAGAAGGCACGATGATGTAGCTCCAATACTAGTTTGCAAATCAGATGTAATTTTCCTGTTGAGAAGTTCCATAGGGGGACACAATCGAAGTATCAGAAATGCTTGATGAATCGAAACAGGAAACACTAGTAGAAGCTACTGACACTTGGTATACTCGATGTTGGTGTTGTATTTCCATGCTTAGACGAAACAGTACTGAGTACTTGTCGATGCCCTTACAGAACTCCGTAACTGCAAGTGAACAGATGCCTATACTGAAACCAGCTGTGATGTCTCAACATGCTTGATGATATCGTATCAGCAACTGAAGATGAACTTGTCGCAGCTTTGATTTATTGAAGTGGTCGGAATCACTGAAGAAGGCAACGCATGATGTAGCTCCAATACTAGTTTGAATCAGATGTAATTATTCCTGTTGATGAAGTTCCATAGGGGGACGGACACAATCGAAGTATCAGAAATGCTTGATGATATCGAAACAGGAACACTACTAGAAGCTACTGCAGTTGGTATACTCGCTGTTGGTGTTGTAATTTCAGTGCTAGACGATAACAGTACTTGAGTACTTGTCGATGCCTCTACAGAACTCGTAACTGCAAGTGAAACAGATCCTATACTTGAAACCACTGTTGATGTCTCAGCACTGCTTGATGATATCGTATCAGCAACTGAAGATGAACTTGTCGCAGCTATTGTATTTGAAGTGGTCGGAATCACTGAAGAAGGCAACGGTGATGTAGCTCCAATACTAGTTTGCAAATCAGATGTAATTATTCCTGTTGATGAAGTTGCATAGGGGGACACAATCGAAGTATCAGAAATGCTTGATGATATCGAAACAGGAACACTAGTAGAAGCTACTGCACTTGGTATACTCGATGTTGGTGTTGTAATTTCAATGCTAGACGATAACAGTACTTGAGTACTTATCGATACCTCTACGGAACTCGTAACTGCAAGTGAGACAGATCCTATACTTGAAACCACTGTTGATGTCTCAGCACTGCTTGATGATATCGTATCAGTAACTGAAGATGAACTTGTCGCAGCTATTGAATTTGAAGTGGTCGGAATCACTGAAGAAGGCAACGATGATGTAGCTCCAATACTAGTTTGCAAATCAGATGTAATTATTCCTGTTGATGAAGATCCATAGGAGGACACAATCGAAGTATCAGAAATGCTTGATGATATCGAAACAGGAACACTACTAGAAGCTACTGCAGCTGGTATACTCGATGTTGGTGTTGTAATTTCTGTGCTAGACGATACCAGTACTTGAGTACTTATCGATGCCTCTACGGAACTCGTAACTGCAAGTAAAACAGATCCTATACTTGAAACCACTGTTGATGTCTCAGCACTGCTTGAAGATATCGTATCAGCAACTGAAGATGAACTTGTCGCAGCTATTGAATTTGAAGTGGTCGGAATCACTGAAGAAGGCAACGATGATAAAGCTCCAATACTAGTTTGCAAATCAGATGTAATTATTCCTGTTGATGAAGATCCATAGGAGGACACAATCGAAGTATCAGAAATGCTTGATGATATCGAAACAGGAACACTACTAGAAGCTACTGCAGCTGGTATACTCGATGTTGGTGTTGTAATTTCTGTGCTAGACGATAACAGTACTTGAGTACTTGTCGATGCCTCTACAGAACTCGTAACTGCAAGTGAAACAGATCCTATACTTGAAACCACTGTTGATGTCTCAGCACTTCTTGATGATATCGTATCAGCAACTGAAGTTGAACTTGTCGCAGCTATTGTATTTGAAGTGGTCGGAATCACTGAAGAAGGCAACGATGATGTAGCTCCAATACTAGTTTGCAAATCAGATGTAATTATTCCTGTTGATGAAGATCCATAGGAGGACACAATCGAAGTATCAGAAATGCTTGATGATATCGAAACAGGAACACTAGTAGAAGCTAGTGCACTTGGTATACTCGATGTTGGTATTGTAATTTCAGTGCTAGACGATAACATTACTTGAGTACTTGTCGAAGCCTCTACAGAACTCGTAACTGCAAGTGAAACAGATCCTATACTTGAAACCACTGTTGATGTCTCAGCACTGCTTGATGATATCGTATCAGCAACTGAAGATGAACTTGTCGCAGCTATTGTATTTGAAGTGGTCGGAATCACTGAAGAAGGCAACGATGATGTAGCTCCAATACTAGTTTGCAAATCAGATGTAATTATTCCTGTTGATGAAGTTCCATAGGGGGACACAATCGAAGTATCAGAAATGCTTGATGATATCGAAACAGGAACACTAGTAGAAGCTACTGCACTTGGTATACTCGATGTTGGTGTTGTAATTTCAGTGCTAGACGATAACAGTACTTGAGTACTTGTCGAAGCCTCTACAGAACTCGTAACTGCAAGTGAAACAGATCCTATACTTGAAACCACTGTTGATGTCTCAGCACTGCTTGATGATATCGTATCAGCAACTGAAGATGAACTTGTCGCAGCTATTGTATTTGAAGTGGTCGGAATCACTGAAGAAGGCAACGATGATGTAGCTCCAATACTAGTTTGCAAATCAGATGTAATTATTCCTGTTGATGAAGTTCCATAGGGGGACACAATCGAAGTATCAGAAATGCTTGATGATATCGAAACAGGAACACTAGTAGAAGCTACTGCACTTGGTATGCTTGATGTTGGTGTTGTAATTTCAGTGCTAGATGATAACAGTACTTGAGTACTTGTCGATGCCTCTACAGAACTCGTAACTGCAAGTGAAACAGATCCTATACTTGAAACCACTGTTGATGTCTCAGCACTTCTTGATGATATCGTATCAGCAACTGAAGATGAACTTGTCGCAGCTATTGTTTTTGAAGTGGTCGGAATCACTGAAGAAGGCAACGATGATGTAGCTCCAATACTAGTTTGCAAATCAGATGTAATTATTCCTGTTGATGAAGTTTCATAGGGGGACACAATCGAAGTATCAGAAATGCTTGATGATATCGAAACAGGAACACTACTAGAAGCTACTGCACTTGGTATACTCGATGTTGGTGTTGTAATTTCAGTGCTAGACGATAACAGTACTTGAGTACTTGTCGATGCCTCTACAGAACTCGTAACTGCAAGTGAAACAGATCCTATACTTGAAACCACTGTTGATGTCTCAGCACTGCTTGATGATATCGTATCAGCAACTGAAGATGAACTTGTCGCAGCTATTGTATTTGAAGTGGTCGGAATCACTGAAGAAGGCAACGATGATGTAGCTCCAATACTAGTTTGCAAATCAGATGTAATTATTCCTGTTGATGAAGTTCCATAGGGGGACACAATCGAAGTATCAGAAATGCTTGATGATATCGAAACAGGAACACTAGTAGAAGCTACTGCACTTGGTATACTCGATGTTGGTGTTGTAATTTCAGTGCTAGACGATAACAGTACTTGAGTACTTGTCGATGCCTCTACAGAACTCGTAACTGCAAGTGAGACAGATCCTATACTTGAAACCACTGTTGATGTCTCAGCACTGCTTGATGATATCGTATCAGCAACTGAAGATGAACTTGTCGCAGCTATTGTATTTGAAGTGGTCGGAATCACTGAAGAAGGCAACGATGATGTAGCTCCAATACTAGTTTGCAAATCAGATGTAATTATTCCTGTTGATGAAGTTCCATAGGAGGACACAATCGAAGTATCAGAAATGCTTGATGATACGGAAACAGGAACACTAGTAGAAGCTACTGCACTTGGTATGCTTGATGTTGGTGTTGTAATTTCAGTGCTAGATGATAACAGTAGTTGAGTACTTGTCGATGCCTCTACAGAACTCGTAACTGCAAGTGAAACAGATCCTATACTTGAAACCACTGTTGATGTCTCAGCACTTCTTGATGATATCGTATCAGCAACTGAAGTTGAACTTGTCGCAGCTATTGTATTTGAAGTGGTCGGAATCACTGAAGAAGGCAACGATGATGTAGCTCCAATACTAGTTTGCAAATCAGATGTAATTATTCCTGTTGATGAAGTTCCATAGGGGGACACAATCGAAGTATCAGAAATGCTTGATGATATCGAAACAGGAACACTAGTAGAAGCTACTGCACTTGGTATACTCGATGTTGGTGTTGTAATTTCAGTGCTAGACGATAACAGTACTTGAGTACTTGTCGAAGCCTCTACAGAACTCGTAACTGCAAGTGAAACAGATCCTATACTTGAAACCACTGTTGATGTCTCAGCACTGCTTGATGATATCGTATCAGCAACTGAAGATGAACTTGTCGCAGCTATTGTATTTGAAGTGGTCGGAATCACTGAAGAAGGCAACGATGATGTAGCTCCAATACTAGTTTGCAAATCAGATGTAATTATTCCTGTTGATGAAGTTCCATAGGGGGACACAATCGAAGTATCAGAAATGCTTGATGATATCGAAACAGGAACACTAGTAGAAGCTACTGCAGTTGGTATACTCGATGTTGGTGTTGTAATTTCAGTGCTAGACGATAACAGTACTTGAGTACTTGTCGATGCCTCTACAGAACTCGTAACTGCAAGTGAAACAGATCCTATACTTGAAACCACTGTTGATGTCTCAGCACTGCTTGATGATATCGTATCAGCAACTGAAGATGAACTTGTCGCAGCTATTGTATTTGAAGTGGTCGGAATCACTGAAGAAGGCAACGATGATGTAGCTCCAATACTAGTTTGCAAATCAGATGTAATTATTCCTGTTGATGAAGTTCCATAGGGGGACACAATCGAAGTATCAGAAATGCTTGATGATATCGAAACAGGAACACTAGTAGAAGCTACTGCATTTGGTATACTCGATGTTGGTGATGTAATTTCAGTGCTAGACGATAACAGTACTTGAGTACTTGTCGATGCCTCTACAGAACTCGTAACTGCAAGTGAGACAGATCCTATACTTGAAACCACTGTTGATGTCTCAGCACTGCTTGATGATATCGTATCAGCAACTGAAGATGAACTTGTCGCAGCTATTGTATTTGAAGTGGTCGGAATCACTGAAGAAGGCAACGATGATGTACCTCCAATACTAGTTTGCAAATCAGATGTAATTATTCCTGTTGATGAAGTTCCATAGGGGGACACAATCGAAGTATCAGAAATGCTTGATGATATCGAAACAGGAACACTAGTAGAAGCTACTGCACTTGGTATACTCGATGTTGGTGTTGTAAATTCATTGCTAGACGATAACAGTACTTGAGTACTTGTCGATGCCCCCACAGGACTTGTAGCTGCAAGTGAAACAGATTCGTTCCTGGAGGCCACTGTGGATTTCTCACCGCTACTTGATGATATCGTATCAGGAACTAAAGATAAAATTGAAACACTAGTAGTCGTTGTTGAGTTTGTTATTCCTGACGTTTTTGTGATAGTTTCAATGGTTTTTAGTAAACCTTGATGATTCGTATTCGATGGAGTCGGTGACTCCATAATAACTGTATTTTCTGTAATTTGGGAAATTGATGTAGCATATGATATTGACTGAAATTTACTTTCTTGTATTGACTGATTATTTTTCATTGCTAATACTGTTGTCGTTATTGAAAATTCTGACATATAGGGATTTGTTGAGGTTGCAAGTGTTTGTTCTGCCACAGAGGAAAGCATTGTAGATAGTTCTCCTAACATTGATGTGGAAGTAAGTGTCCAGAGGTTGTTCGTATTTGCTATTGTTATAAATCCACTTGTAGTTGCAAATTGCTCCACCGGCAAAGTACTTGAATATTCTAGAAAAAGATGAACTTTATTCCATTGTTTAGATTGTTTTTTTAAATTCTTTGACTGCCTGGTGTTTTCTTAAATTAAAATAATACCTTTATTCATTAATATATCAATTATATATAATAATACCTTTGGGGATAATACCATGTCTAGCGACTACTTGGGTAAAGTTTTTACGACGAATCAGTGACAATTTTTAGGGTCAAATACATTTTATCAGTTTCTAAACTTTATATGTTCATACGTCAACAATATTTGCTCAAAAAATGTAAAAATTTGTATCTGAACTCAAAGTTTGATGGTAAAAACTACTCTAAGCTGAGCTGAGTTTCTTGAAATGTATTTTTTATTAATTTTCAAACAAGGCAGTCAGTTGATGAATTGAAAGGCGTTTCCAGTCAAAATTGTTAGATCCTAGTTTCAGTCAAAATGTATGAAAAACAGGTCCCAGTTATATCCCAGTTATAAAAGTAACATCCCTTTTTCTTTGGTGACTTTAAGACATGCCTAATTGGAGAAAGCTAGTGTTCATTTCCTATTCAGGATTTTGCTTTAATGTTGCAAATCAAAAAATGGCATAAATCTCCATTCAAAAAAAGGCGATAAAGATCTTTGATGCATTACCTATAAAATTACGTTGTTAATTCGCTGTTTATTCATTTGTTTTTATCTACTCTGGTAGAGCCAAAGTTTGTAAATTTAAAATTTTTCTAGAAAGATTCAGTGCAGAGAAGCAAGAAATTATTAAACTTGATTATTTAAGGCTCAAACTGAGTGTTTTGGAGTTCTGTAGTAAAGTATGAGCTGTGCTTGCAAACGCTGATAGTACAAAAGCTATTTGATGGGAAGTGTTATTTGTTGTATCAGATGATTGCCCTGCGGGGGCCTGCCCGGCAGATTTAGAGTATAATCGGATGGGGGTAAAAAGCTGTAGTCAAAATGTACTTGGGAGTACTTTCTATGTCTTGCAAATTGAATAAAATATACTTTGCAAGCAAGAAATCTTTGAGCATTATTAATAGATTCATTTCTTTTATCTCCGTTACATTTTTAAGCCAGCTTACTGTTTTAAGTTCTGTTTTATGAATCTGTTTTGATGCTTATCTATTCTTTGAGTTGCAGAAGACATTTCTTCAAAGTAACTTTCGCTCACTTATCCTATTCAGATGCAATCTGCTTAGTTTGTTTTCCAAAGAGAATACATAGTAGACAAAAGTGCCATCTAGTTGCTTTGAGTGTGCAATTCAAGTGTTGTCCCCTCTGAACAACAGTTTTGAAATTCATGCAGACGTACACCTAGTCTCTATTCCTGTTAACATGTTTGGTGAGTTAGGCACTCTGTATATGATTATAGTGAAGCTATATATACATTTAAAGTTCTTTTTTGTCTTTATATCTGGCTTATTACAACCAAGTAATTAATGAGCCAATAATACATAAATTTCATATCTTTTCAATGAATTTGTTAATGAGGAAATGCAAATTTTAGAGCTGGTTTTCAAACATTCTGCGTGAATTTATACTTATCCGTAATCTGTCAAGCTAGCAGCTTTCAGATATAAGTTCCATGTCTGTTATAATGTTTCAATTGTCTGTTATAATGTATAATGTTATAATGTTATAATGGTTTTAATAAAGTATTTGGCTCAAAAGTTTTGTTTTCACCACTGATTCTAAAAAAAAATTTAAAGGCTTCAGATTTGGTTGGAAGGTAAACTCTCCCCTAATGTAGCCAAAACGCAAAGCATGATCCTTGGTTCCTCGAGTAATTTGAAAAAACATTTCATGGTCAATTGAGATCCTGTGATCAATCTCCATATAAACGAGGACAACCTGGATATATGATTGGATCAAATAAGTATCTGGGCATTCAGATTGATTCAGAACTGAAGTGGAAAGAACATATTACTTTTTCTATAGGCAAGATATCCAGAGCAGTGGGCATGCTTAAATATGCTAAAAAATATCTCCATTAGAAATTGTAAAAAAACATGTATACAAGTATAGTTGAACCGCATTTCAGAAGCTGCTGCTCGGTATGGGGTTGTTGTGGAGAAACCCTGCTCGATAAGCTGCAAAAGCTGCAAAACCGTGCCGCACGAACCACTACTAAAAGCTCTACTAACAGCATCATCCCTTCCATTGATTGGAAGCCTAGGCTAGGGTGGTTAACTATAAAAGAAATGATTGAATTTGAAACTGCAATTGCAGTTTACAGGTCTCTCCAGGGATTAGCTCCTGGATATACGCAGCTAATGTTTACAAAATTGTCAGAAAACAGTTCCTCTGGAATGAATGCTGATGGATGGCGGAGAATTCTAGTATCCAAAAATTTTGGAAAGACGGGTGAAGAACTGAAAACAGCTTTAGCAAAATTCACACGCATACTGTGCACAAGAGATATCAACAAAGGCTCGATTGAAGCATTTGTTTCCTGTCGCTTGGTCCCTCTTGACAAGAATCCTGGAGTTCGACCAATCGGTATTGGAGAAGTATTGAGAAGGATCATTGGAAAATCAATTATCCGTGTCATTAAGCCTGATATACTCGAGAGTGGAGAATCTCTACAGTTATGCACTGGATTACCTTCAGGCTGCGAGGCTGCTGTACATGCAATGAAAGATATATTTGAAGAGGAAGAAACTGATGGCCTGCTTCTAGTGGATGCATCAAATGCCTTTAATAGCTTAAATAGAGAGGCACTATTGCATAACATCAAATATATATGTCCTCCAATGGCTCAATATGTAAATAACTGCTATGGAAAACCATCTCGTCTCTTTATCACAGGAAGTAAAGAAATACCATCTGCCGAAGGAACGACCCAAGGCGATCCATTTGCTATGCCTGTTTATGCAATTGGAGTTATGCCACTTCTATCATTGATAAAATCAGCTGAAAGCAAGGTAAAGCATGCAGCTTATGCAGATGATCTTGGTGGTGCAGGGACGTTACTTCACTTAAAATCGTGGTGGGAAAATGTTCTGCACTATGGTCCTTTGATTGGTTATCATCCCAATGCATCAAAATCATGGTTGGTAGTGAAAGAAGAGAACTATGAGCAAGCTTGCAAGATCTTTGGCAACACTCAGATCAATATCACAACATCAGGACGAAAATACTTGGGTTCATATATAGGGACGGCCAATGATAAATCAAAATATGCAAACAAAGTAGTGAATGGCTGGATTGAAGAGTTAAAAGTACTATGTAGAATAGCACGCTCAGAGCCGCATGCAGCATACACTTGTTTTGTTAGTTGATTTCGTCACAGGATAACTTATTTAACTAGAGTCATCCCTGATTTTTGCAAAGCACTGAAACTGCTTGATGCTTTCATAAATGAACAGTTTTTACCGGTGTTAACTGAAGGCTATCACTGCTCCGAAATTGAGCGAAAACTAATCAGTCTTCCGGTACGTTTTGGAGGACTTGTCATACCGATATTATCTGAGATAGCTCATCAAGAATATACTTTTTCAAATAGAGTGACCAATCAGTTATTAATGAATATCAAGCAACAAGCAACTGAATTAACGCTTAACAACAATGAAATGAAGAAAACGAAGATTGAAATTGCCAATGAAAGAACAAAATCGCATGAGGAGAAACTTGCACTGCTAAGAGAATATATGACACTCGATCAACGCAAAGCAAACGAGCTGTCTTGTATGAAAGGTGCGTCTTCATGGCTCACTTCTCTTCCTTTGAAGGCAGAAAAGTTTGTTCTCAACAAGCGTGAATTCCACGACGCAATCCGATTAAGATATAGATGGCATCTAAAGTTCATGCCAACTATTTCTGTATGCGGAAAACACTTTTCTGTTGACCATGCGATGTCTTGAGGTGGATACATTCATCATCGACACAATTAAGTACGTGATCTACTCAGAAATTTCTAACGATGTTAGAATTGAGCCACCTCTACAACATCTCAGTGGTGAAAATCTCCCAAGAAATTCCAGCATATCAGAAGAGGCAAGGCTTGACATCAGCATACGTGGCTTCTGGCAGAAGGAACAAAGTGCATTTTTTGATGTAAGGGTATTCAACCCATTCGCACCGTCGTACAGAAACCAGAAACTAAACAACACTTTTGCAGGGAATGAAAGGTAGAAGAAATGCGCGTACAGTCAAAGGGTTTTACAAGTTGAGCATGGTTCTTTTACGCCATTGATTTTCACTCACAGTGGTGGTTCAAGTAGAGAAACTGCAAAGTTTATATCGGTTTTATCTACGAAGATATCAGAGAAACGTGATCTGTCAATTTCACTGGTGACTATTTGGATTCGTACCAGGCTGTCATTGCACTACTTCGAAGTGCCATACTGTGCATACGTGGTTCCAGAAATAGGCAAACAAAAGTTCAAGTGGACACAGCCAACATAGAAATTGTAGAAACAATATCCCAGTTGATTAGTTCAAATTGTTGGGAAAAAAAATAAGATTCAAATTTTTTCAAGTTTTGTTCTAAACATGTGTGAACCGGTGGCCTTTCGGTATATAAATGTTGAATCATCGATGAGAAAAAAAAATCAATCAATAAATAAATTTATTAATGTGTCAAACAAATATTTAGCTTGCAAGCTAATTGGGGACACATAAGCTCGATTGGGGACACATAATTGGGAATATTTAGCTTACAAGCTAATTTCTTTTTGTTTCTGGTCATTTCTTGAAGACAAAGGTATATGCTAGGAAAAGAGGAACAATATGGATTGCATTGACAGATGAATTAAGGTCATCTTTCCTGGGTAACATTCCACACACAAACCACTCTGGGTATTTGAGAAATGAAACCTGGGTAATGTAAAGCCCTACACTCCCTTCATTGTCTTGGTTCTACCAGATGCAAACCCAATTGTAGCACAGAGGTCCACTCAGACAATACAGGTTTTTGAATTCTATTGCTTGAAGAATATTAATCGTTGTATGCGTCTTTGTTACATATGATAGCAAGATATGGCAACAAAATATCGGCAATGGGAAATGCTATGAAGTACTTGGGACAGCAAAAGATTTCATTTGTCTAAATAGCGTTACCATGGCAGACTGGGGTGGAACGTTCTCAGGAATATCAAAAATTTGAAGACTACCCTTTGTGAATGATTTATCATTTTTTTAAACAGCGAGACCAAGCGAAATTTCATACACAGCTTGACTTAAGTGTGTCTCAATTTTTATTGACGCCAAACCAAGTTTCATAGGTTGGAAAGTGAGGGGTCAAAGAAAAATTTCACAATCAAAAATGTTTTTCAAAAAATCTCTTTTGTTTGAAAAAAGTAGGGGGGCATTCTGCTGCGTAAATTATCATAAAAATTTGTAGGTAAATCGTTTTTGATTTCAAGAATCAATTAGATGAAGCTGTCGCTTCATAATGCTATGTTCTCTTTTACCACAAATTTCCAAGAATGAGGTATTATAATTAATTTTATTACGATGCCTTATATAAAGTTGCATACCATAATCAGGCAAAATACAATAGCATGCATTCAAATTGTAAAACATTGTTTATAGCCGACCTATTCACCGATTAGTACAAAATGCTCTTAGCTTACCCGCACAAAATGAGCCATTCCCTGTAAATCCTACATTGCACACACAACTCCCATTGCTGCAAACTGCATTTACGTCGCATATTTCTGTGCAGTTTTGCCCTGAAATGGAAATTCAGAAATAAAAAACAGTTTATTCTGAAATGAAATCCGAGGATTGACTATAAAAAAGGCGGCAAAAAGTGAAAGCCGCAAACTATTCCAAGGTCAACTGCCTACATATCTAGCAGTATTTAAAAAGTCAAAGAAGGTAAAAAACTGAGCAAAGAAAACAAGATACCATGAATCCTCGGATAAGCCCCCCGGGGCTTATTGCAAAAATGAATTTTTGGGTGGGGGCTTATTCTAGGAAGGGACTTATTCGACTTATGCAGTCTAAGTCATAAAGAAATTTTCATTTGGGTGTTGTGAATCACAGGCATAAACATCACAGGCAGAAGTGCGTTTCACCTATCTAGTTTCATTCAAGTTGCTAGTTTTATTGAGAGTTTACATAAATACAATGCATCTTTTTTTCTGAAGATCAGTGTCAAACGAATTTTTTCCTTTTCATGCAAGTTTTCTTCACGTTTTAAGCTGGTTCAAAGTAAAAATAAGGTTGCCGTCTTTTCGTTTTGAGAGTAAAAGTCCTCCATTTTAACCTTTGTCTTTCAAAGTATTTGGCTGTCAAAAAGTGATTCGGCAAAAACGCTGAAGGTGGCTCAAATTTGGTCGCAAATGAACCATAAAGCAAAAAAAAAATAAAATTGCAAATTAAAAAACAATTTAAATATGTGTCAAAAATAGTCCCAAAATACCGATGACGACACAGGGAGCAATGTAGAAGATAACAGACAATAGAAAAACTTAAATGTATGCTACTGTAATGCGAAAGACCATTTTCATAACCTACTTTTCTGGCCACCGTGATTATATTGAGAATGTAATATGAATGCATTAGGATTGTGATGAATTAGTCAACAGACTTGCTTTTGTGCCCTTTTGAAACTTTCAATGCTTGCCAAAAGTCTTGGTAAACTATGCGAAATTTTCACGCAAGTTCAGTAGCATGTCCCTCTCTCCCTTGAAACGCTGCGATAAAAACAGTTTCAAAGCTTGAAATTCGTCCAATGTCACTTTATCAGCTAGGGTAAGTAATAGGCTTTTCAACCAACATTGTTTTGGAGAAGGGGGATAACGATCGGACATTTATTTCATCAAAATCTTTCATTGACTACAGGGTGTTCGAAGGACATTCGGCGATGATTATTCTTTCTCTTTGTAAAGATTTTAATGCGCTTGTTTCGAACAGCGCCACAGACTTCAGTCATAAATCATTGTTCCCAAGAGAAAGAACACTACAATCCTAATCACGTTATTCAAACTTTTGATTTCTTAAACACCTTCGTAATTTGTTCTCTTTCTTCGAATGTCAGGATCGGCCAATCAGAAACGCGGTTTTCCAGTAAATGCTGCCCGATAGCAGAATCGCAGGTTTTAGTTGTAATTTTAGATTTGCAAGACCGAGGTGGCTGTTCTCTTTGGGGATGTGTTTTGTTTCTAATATTAGGCGGAACATGTTGTTCCTTTCTATCCTCTAATCTTTGGGTAGTGCGCCCTACGTAGCCAAAATCACACTGGCACGTAAATTCATAAACAACGGAACTTTTTTGTGTGGCAGGAACGCAGTCCTTTTGAATGGACGGAAGGGACTCTGCTATCGGGCAGCATTTACTGGAAAACCCAGATTGTGCAAAAAACTATAATGGCGACATGTTTCGGATTATTGGTAAAGCCCGATCGTCGTTCCACCTAACAGTTTTGGAATCTATCTACATAAGCACGAAAAGACCGCTACTGTGTAGACCAAAAGGAGTTCGTTTTCACCTTTGGACTCCATTGGTAACATTCTCAATAGGCAAGCGGCAATGATTGGTCAACCTCAATAGTCATGTGCTCGTGTTTCTGGTTGGCCTATTTCGATCCACAACTGGGTATATATATATTTCCTAGCGTAGAGTTTTTGGTCTATGTTCTGACGTTTTAACCCTGTCCAAACTAGGGGGGGGGAGGGGCACAAAGTAATACCCCTCAGACCTCCTGACTTTTAGTTTTAACCTATCGCAAACATGTTCATATAAAAACATAATTTTATTTTTGTTAATCAGGGGGTTGTGTAGGGGCGTTTTCAAAACTAGTCAAGTAAAAAAAAGTTTAATCTGCCACGGATTCGCAACAAAAGTAGATATATTGATGAAAATTAGTATCTAGGCATTAATTTGTGCCCTTTTCGTGATTCTGACCAGAAAATATAAATTCAACATCCCTTTCTATGAATTTTCTGCTGCGCATGCGCACACATTTGTTGACATATTTATAAGTATTACATTAATAAAACTACAAGTTTAGAATAATTTGTCTGCTAAGGCATTAAAAATGAACTTAAACATGACATTTGGTTGTATCGATCATTTAGGTATATAGAAAGAACTATAGCCAAATACAAAATATGTTGAGTTCTTGTGTTTGTTATGTTGAGTACGTTAATAATTTTGAGAAATGGCATTAAAATTGTGTCATTCTTCTTGTTTCTATTAGAAAATGCATCAAATTTGCTTATTTTAAAATCTTAGCCCGATTCTTTGGAAAAAATGAATATTTTAAGATTTTCTAAAATTTTCTAAATTTCTGCTCCACCCGGCCACCATTATGATGACGTCATCGTTAAACCACGTGACTTAAAAATTGAACAATAGTTTTAAAATGTGGTGAATAGATAGGAATATCATCCAAATAAAGTTCATTGTCCTAGCTAGAGGGACAAAGAAATTACGGAGGGGGGCACTTTGTGGACTAGGGCCCCCCCTAGTCTCCCGAAAGTTTCAAAAAGCCTAGTCTGGATAGGGTTAAATTCTGAAGAGTGTAAGACGCAAAGCTTTATTTTCACCTCAAAGAGAACAGCCTCCTCGATCTTGTAGGTCTAGAAACACTGTTAAAACAAGTGATTCTGCCATTGGTCAACATCTTTTAGACAACCCAGACTGTGCAAAACTCTATAATGACGACATGTTCCGGATAATTGGCAGAGCCCGGTCGTCCTTCCATCTAGCAGTTTTGGAGTCAATCTACATAAAAACGAAAAAGCCGCCATTGTGTAGACAAAAGGAGTTCGTTTTCTCTCTTGGACTCCATTGGTAATTTTTCTTTAGGCTCGCGGCACTGATTGGTCAACTATACCGGTCTTGTGCTTGCGTTTTTCTGATTGGCTTATTTCGATCCACAACTGGGTATATATTTTTCAAACGTGTTTTTTCGGAACCTATTCTGACGTTTTATGCTCTGAGGAGTGTCAGACGAAAAAGCTTTAAGTATGTTGTAAAATGTTTGCTTTTTTCAAAGCCATTTTCAAGCTTTATTTTACTAATTGTTTGCTTTTTTCAAAGCCATTTTCAAGTTTTGTACCATCAAAAGATTGTTTGCATGTCTCCTCCCATCCCCAACTTTACTCAAAAAACAATAATCATTGTTCTTTTGAGAAACGTTGAGTTGCCGATCCTGCGCAGTATAGTATTTTGTTAAACCTGGTCTGGGAGATGTCGGAGCTGCTTAGCCCATCCGTCGGAAGATATATGAGGAAAATCTATAGTTTTGTCGGAGCAAGATTTCGCTACCGTTTGTTAAGTTTTTTTAAAAAGAAGAAGTAACGGTTACGATTACAGAAATGCCACTGAGTATAAATGTAAAAACAGGTAATCCCCAAGTGATTTGCACACCATATCGGGAAATTCAGCCCTCTCTTTCGGCGTACCAAACGGCAATCGGACTATCAATATAAGTAAAAGTCTTAAAGACCACTGGAACATAATTTTAAAAGATAAAGAACAAAAACAGGTATAGAAACATCTCCCCAAACTAGCATTAAAAAGACATAAAAATATTGGAGATCTAATAACCCACATTTTTGGAAACATTGTGACACCCAGGGACGTCCCGACCCGGGGGTGGGGGGTGTCACACCCTCCAACTCTGTTGTTCAGCAATTTTTCAGATAAAACTTACTCATATTCAAATCAGGAAGAATAAGGAGCAAATGGACCAAATTTAAAAGACATGGCAAATGTTTCTTTTCTTGCGTAGCAACAAATAGCTCGAAGCTTTGAGGAGCATTCACATTCAGAAAGACAATAAGATTACCATCGACCCGGGCTTTCTTGCTGTGAACAGAAACAACCAAACCGCTTATTGCTGTCATTAACGGACGTAACACAATAACACCTTTTAAAGAAAATTTCAAAGGACGCTCTAGCAACGCACCATGTGGGACTATCTTCGGACAGAAAGATGAGCGGTAAGTTCTGGATTGATTTGAGAGCCATTAAATTTGAATAACATTTACAAAGAGCACTAAAAGAAATGCGTTCTTGAGAGAACATACAAAGGATGTGGAAAACTGCTTGAAGTTGAAAAACCTGTCAAAAACAAGATGGTCAGCAAGAGCAGAATCGGTAGAAGCAGTATGGAGGAGCCTAGAGGTAATTATTTGAGCTCTTGATGATGTAAAAAAGTCCGATGATAAAGAGGCAAAGTTGAGAGCATCAGCACTTCTAAACAATTGCCGTGGTGCGGAGCGCCGTATTATAGGGCAGCGGTAATATGGAGAAGTGACTGTTGCCGTAAAATGGGGAAGTCCTCAGAAAAGGCTTCAAACGCGTGTTTTAGTCATTTTCCACTACATTTAACGATAGATCTTCGAGATAAAGTCTATCAAATGAAATATCTCCCAGATTTTTATCGATTTACCCATTAAAACTTTCAAAAAATCTTGTTGGTTTTGAGATTCTAGCGACTTGTTCACTGCGAAACATACAACTCACTTAACTCTACGTGACGCGTGATAAAAAGTTCTACCTCAGCGATCATTAGAACTTCTAGAAGCTTCTTATTAGCTAACAATAGAGCAGCAAGCAATCTACTCTAACTACGCGTCCTACACTAGCTACTAATTACGAAGGTCATTAGCTTACTTACAAAATCAGCAATTACGTAACTGTTGAGTGCACGTTCCCAACAAATCTATCTTCGACACTCTAGTTCATTTAGGCCCGTTTTTCTCTTGTTTCCTCCACAAATACGAGGTTCATCCGCGCGTCTAACTTACACATTCGCGCGAATATATGACTTCAGTGCAGTAAGATGGAGAAGTTCTTTAAACTACGGCGCTCCGCACCACCCGACCTCCTTCTAAATGACATTGTAAACATTGATTTGGTCTGTGGCCTGATGTTTCTCAAAATCATAATGCCGCAAACAAAGACCTTAAGTGATTATTTGCAAAGAAAAAGCGTCAATGTTGCCAGTGACTTGGTCGTACTGAACTCGACTCAAGACTGCCTGAAGAGGATGCGATCGGAGAGTAAAAATGTTAATAACCAAATTGAAGCCGCCATCAGCGTTGCAAAATATCTCGGCACCGACCCTATTGCAGATTTTGCAAGACTTCACAAAAACATACGTCGTCCAGAAGCAGAGAATTTCGAGCTACAACAAATTAGCATCTTCTACAGAACAGAGTTCTTTAAGTTTATTGACAGCCTTTCTGCTACTCTTGCTGAAAAGGAAAAGTGTCTCAGAGGTACGTTTGAACCCTTCCTAAAAGTATTGAACCCAGAAATGCCGGGCAATGTCGAGGAACTGCGCAGTCTTCTTTCAATGTTTCCCACAGTGTTCTCTCGTGAAAGCAGCACCACTCTACACAGCGAGCTGGCAGTTTTCTTCGAACACGCAAAGAGAAAGCACGAAGAAGAACAACAGAGGGATCTAGAGAACGGGAAAGAAGTGGCACAGTTGAGCTGCAACGTAGCGGCCAAAATTGCTTTCCATTCCGAGCAAAGGTACGGAATACTTAAACTGGCAGCAAGTCTCTACCGGCTTTTCATCACTGCTGCTCCATCTGTTGCTACAAATAAACATTCTTTCAGCTTAATGAAAAGGGTGAAAAGCTTTTCCAGAAACAAGACAGGCGAAGAAAAGTTGAATGGTACTTGTCGCAGAGAGAGATTTAAAGGGCCACTCCAGCCCAAAAAATTTTTCTGAGATTTTTGCATAAATTGGTAGTTAGTCGAGAAAAAGAAGCCATCGTGAAATTTTTTTTTGAAAAGCTTAACTCGTTTTCCAGATATAGACGCTCAAAGTTGAGAATCGCCGTAAAAATACGACAAATTTTTTTTCGGAAAAAGCACTCTGTGACGTGTGAAAGGGCTATTGTTTCAACATTCGGCGCTATTGTTATACGTTCGCACTGAAATTCGCACGACTCGGTAGAGGCTCGGAAGAGGCGATTCATGTCGGAATCTCAGTTGTCGTTTTATTTATTTTCCTTCATTGCGATTAATGTACAGCGGAGGCTTCCAGCCAACATGGACTAGTAATTCGACAAATCAAAGATGGAAGCTTCAACCTGAACGCATATCCTCATCTTGGCAACGCAGCAAGCTTTTCAAAATGGAATGCTTCACGAATTTTCCGATGTGAATGGATTTCTGACCGAAGGCATTTCTTATCGTCGTCTCATCTCAGGGATTTCCAGGGAGCTAAATAATAATTGATGTCTTAACGCATTAGAAGAAGAACCCTATTCACAAGATGGAAACTTCCCCGTAAGTCACAATTCATCCTTATTATCATTTTACTATGTTGAACGTTTGGCGAAACTGCAGGGTGTAGAGGTTTGGAGGCGGTTTGCGGAAGGTGTGACACACACCCCCTAAGCAATGCAATTTGCCGGGCTTTGAGAAAAACTTCGTCCTCTAAATATAAGTTTTTTAACAGCCAGTCTTGTGAACTGCCCCCCAAATGGTCAGAAATGTGGTTATATTAAAAGTACAACAGGGGCTCTCAAGCAAAATGTCACATAAAATAGTACCAAAAGTAGAAGTTTGCTACTTTTTTGTACCAACAAGGGGGCCTGAGCCTCCTAGCACTACATCCCCTCCAATGATCTGTGCACTACACCTTTGCCCGAGGTATAGATGTGTAAAATTTTCCAGGGTTTGTCTCCTGAACCCTTTTTCATCATGTTCTACCATGTTCTGCCTTCAATTTTGGAGTTCTGCCTATTTCATCATAAAATTGATGCACAATTTCAAAATTTTCCAGATCAATATCCAGGGCAAAAGATCTACTACCCCAAAGATAAAACATGGAATTTACACCCTTGGTTTTGGAAAAAAGATGTGTCATATCCTCATTCTAATGTTTTAAAGGCAGAATTGTTTATATTTGTTAAATTTACCTTTGCTATTCTAGCATTGATTCATGTAAGCATGGCCTATATCATTTAAATTCATCTTTGTGTTACTTTAAATTAATATCCTTAGATGCTATTTGCTATAGTAACAGTGGTTGCCCTTTCACCCCTAAATTTCTCTTTGATCCTTTTAAATATCTATACTCTGAATGCCCCTGAGTGTCCAAGGTAGTGATTTCTTTGATCATTTTATGTTTTAATATGACTCTAAAGTAAATTTTGACTGGTATGTTAGTATTGATCCCTGCCAACCTTATTATTCTAGGCATAAAAAAGGTAACAAACTCTTTTATGGATCAGCAGAAAGGATCTTGCAAAAAAATGCTAGATGAAGGTTGGAGATTACATGCATCCTGTTATCAGGCTACTGGCTTTGGGGGAGTGATAACTTGCCCCTCTCTTCCCTGCAAGAGTTACCACAAAGACCTCAACACATTATTCTGTTTTAGTATTAACATTTTTACAAAGGAGACTATTTTTACAATTATCAAAATTTTATATATAATTTGGTCATATCTATATAAAGTTTGCAAATCCAGAACTATTATTTCAAACTAGTAACAACATATAGGTAATTTCTAGAAATTAGATAGATTATTGTTTCATGATACTTTTATAAGAACATTTCTCATGTGCAATAGAAATTACAAATTGCTAGCTAGTTCACTGGCCTGATTGTATAGATATTTAAATATATAATTCAATGTAGCCAAGTATTTAAATACAAACATGTATTTATTATTCATAAATATAGCAGGTTGAAATTCTGACAGCTTAAAGGAGCTGAAAAGGCCCCTGAAATAGCTTAAAGGTTAAAAACAAAAATTATATTTACACAAGTATATTGAAAAAGTTGAATTATTAATATAATCTCAAATCCCTTTTTTTGTATAAAAACACATTTATAATTTTTGAAAAAGTTGTTTCACTCATGACTAATGGTAGGATTTTAGTCTTGTCTTGAAAGTTTGTATACTTTCTTGTCCATGCCCTCGATTGTCCTGGTTTATTTCTAATAAGTCATAGTCATGTTGATATGAAGCTCTTTATCCTAATGAATATGTTGTATCAATTCATACAGCTTTCATTCCCGGTATACTGGTTTTGTTTTGGTCTTTCCTCCCGAATTAATTGCGCGATGATTTTCTTAGCTGTTGCACTAAAGGAAGAGCTGATGAAAAAGCGCGAATCTTCTTTTTAAAATCAGGGAACTGGCCTGCCAATACAATTTGTTTTAAAAGCAACATTCCATGAAATGAAAGTCTATCAACATCCTCATGTCTCTGTCTCGCTGGCCTTCTTTCACAATTTGACTTCTCTGTCAGAAAGATTCGTGCGATAAAAACTTCCATATTCGATTAGAATATCAAGACTGATGGACGATACTTCTATCTTTATATCGATTCCAGATAAAAGTCTGGCCTTCTAAAAAGCATGCCGCTGCTAGGCCCTGTCTGCCATTTCGCTACGTTCTCGTTGACCCTTTGGACAGCCGATGATACTTGCCGCGAATTTACCGAGGCCGAAAATGCCTGTGACGTCAATCCGGAGATCTCCGATAACACGG